>CM053275.1:33917361-34085276 GCA_028583415.1 Protea cynaroides
CCGTATTAAGGCTAAGAAGTTGCATTTTCTTTGATTGAGGAAACCTTGAATAACACTCGAATAATCATAAGTATATTTATTTAAGAACTATTAGAGCTCAATTTACTTATTATGTTTCCATTACATTGATTACTCTGTGTTTGGATTATAGAAGAGATGGTGGTTGATATTGGTATCCCGTGAGCATGTATTCTAGTTTGACTGCGATTAAAATGATCAGTGATCCAATCGTTTATCAAAACTTTACATATTGTAAATTCGAGGTATGATATGAACAATGATTAATCAAGTTTGGAATCAAGTGGGAAGCAAAACAAATCACGGAACAATATGCACCACAAGAGAGAGAGAGAGAGAGAGAGAGAGAGAGAGAGAGAGAGAGAGGAATTAACGTCCGTGGAAGTATGAACCATGAAAAGGAAAAACATAGGCAAATCAAGTACCACGTAATAAATAATAGATCCAGACCGTGACCGTAAACAGCTAAGATACTATCAACGTTTGTTTTGAAAATCAAGAACGCAGACAGGAAAATGATGTAAAAGGTAGGAGAAATCTTCATTTTTTGGGTGGGATCAGTGAGAGGAACAATAAACGGCAATGGGTTTCGGGCATGCTTATGAGGGAGAAAGCTTATTGATCTCCTGTAAAAAGCTTTCCCCTCTTTACTTCGCATCAAATACTTTATGACTGTAGGATTCCATTCGTTACATGTGGCATGCATCCAACGGTGGCTGCCACCTCTATAGCATTTGGGGTGCTACAAAGGAGACCGATCCTAATCTCTTGCACTTGTTTCAAATTTCTATCCCTTTATTTTTGTGGAGAACAAAATGAGAGGTAGCTAACCAACTTCTAGGAGAGACATAATTGACCGCATTGATCTCGGTAGCTACACCACCTACGGAATTTAAAGAACCTAAAGGAGCATGAGTCATATATTCTGCGGAACGCCGTTCTTGCCAAGGTTGTATGTCTTTTTTCAGCCTACTCAAGTCCAAACCATTGGGACCCCTTAGAGGTTCCAGCCAGGGAGCGCTTTCTATTACTCCTTTGTACTTGTCGTATATTTTCTCAAATTATCTTATCCCAAGTATTTTTTTTTTCATTTTCTCTTGTAAACGTAACCATTTTCAAAATCTAAATCAGAAAGTAACGAATCTGCATATTTTGATGCATAGAGATAAATGTAAACCCAAATCAGAAATTCAGATTGCTTAAAATAAATTAAAAAAAAATGTGACTTGAAGTTTCAGATTTTGGGATTTCAATAAACCTGTACAAACCAGCTTCTAATGGTCAAATGCATTATTGTCATCATATCCATTAATATCCACGGTTACTGGTACCCCTTGTGTTTTAATATCCTCATATTCATCTCCACTTCACCGGCAATGACTTCATTGTTTAATAAAAAAAATATAAAAAATTTCCCTCTGTTACGCAAATCAAATGTACAAATATCTGCATAGAAATCAAGGATTCGAATTTCGATTTCATATTTGGTTTCGACCAGGTCAAAAACCAAAATTTCGACCATTTCGGCTGAAATCAGGTAAAAAAAAATTTAGATTTCGAACTCGGTTTCGATGGCAAAAAAATTATTTTTGAATCAATTTTTTTTTTCTATTGCAATTTTAACCTTTTTAACATATGCATAGAATCATTTACACAAAAAAAAAAAAAAAAAAAAAAATTAAAAATAGTATTTCTATGTCTACATAATATCATGCTAACGTAACCCTTCTAAGGTGAAAGAGGAAAAACTACGAGACCTAATCCAAATAAATCTCTACTATGATAATAATGAGAACACAATACAATTATCTCTAATCAAACTAGAGGCTATCAAGCATCAAGACAAATGACTTACTCTTGGCTAATACAATAGCACACAGAAACAATAGTGGTTCTCTCTCTCTCTCTCTCCCCTCTCCAATCACTCACAACTGCAAGATTGAAGAAGGAAATTTTTTTCCTTGTTCCCAGTTTTGGCTTTCAGGATTTCTACGACGCTCATTAATCCGCGTTAGTAATGTATGGAATGACTCAGCAATTTCAAATTTGAATTCAAGAGATCCAAATTCAAACACTATGCCCAAAGGAGGTGTTGATCTAAACCAACAACCAGGTAATAAAAGAAAATAACAACCCGATCCTTGTTAGTAAGAGTTTGATCTCTATTCAAACTCTCAACTTCAAATGATGTGTAATTTTGAATTCTTGTTATGAGTTGCTCGTGTGAGTGTGATAGAGTTTGATATGGTTTCAAACTCATATCTGGAAAATGTAATGTATGTTCAAATTTTGAATTCTTGTTACACTTTCAAATATATAAATATACAAACCTAGTTGTAAGAATGGCAAGGTAAAAATTCAAATTATCTAAAACTCTTTCATGGTATCAGACCCCTCTGACTAACTTCCTCGATCAAATGAGTACTTCTACCAACTCCAACACTACTTCCATTCAACTTCAATAAGTCAGTCTCTGTCCACATTGGTAAAAGAGTCTCCACATCAGTGTGGCATCATAGACTTGGTCATCCATCTTCCGAAAGCCTAAAGTCTCTTCTTCAATGGTCTGCTCTTCCATTTCAACCATCGTCTTTACCTTCGGTTTGTGCATCGTGTCGAATGGGCAAAGCTCACAAGTTGCCATTTGCACACAACCATGCATTTCTCGTTCTCCCTTTTATCTGGGGCACTTAGATATATGGGGGCCGTCACCAAAAGTATTAGTTCAAGGATACTAGTACTACATTTCATTTATAGATGATTACAGTAGATTTACTTGGGTATTCCCTCTTGTACTCCCTTCTGAGGCATTTAAAAATTTTATGAAATTTAATGCTCACATTTCAACTTCATTTGGATGCAAAATTAAAGTTTTCCAATCTGATGGTGCCAAGGAGTATGAATTTTTTTTATTCCTATTTCAAACAACAAGGGATCACACATCAATATTCTTGTCTTCATACTTCGGAGCAAAATGGAAGAGCCGACAAAAGCATCGACATATAGTCGAGACAGGCTTAAGCATCATGGCAGGGGCAGTCATACCTATGGCATTTTGGCCTATGGCTTTTGAAACAGCTGTATCCCTCATCAACAAATTACCAACACAGGTAAATCAACATCAAATCCCTTTCGAGTAGATTTTTAAAACGGTTCCAGACTATACAATGCTTAGAACTTTTGGATGTGCATGTTAGCCCTTGCTATGCCCATACAAGAAGCATAAGTTGCAGTACCGATCCACTAGATGCATATTTTATTGACATAGGACTGTAAACAAAGGGTACAAATGCTATGATCCAACTATGGGGAGAACAAACATCCTAGACATGTTACATTTGAGGAGATTGACTTTCCAAATGCCAAACTTCTACAACAAAAATACCACTTACTCGGCCAGAACCTCATCCATTAGTTATCTCAATGATAACACCACATCTAACCCACCAACCCAATTCCTCATACAACACCAACCACGATCGTTCATGATCTTATAATTGAACCTCCCACTTAAACCCCCATTGAGCCTATTCCTCCAATCCATCAACCTACACCAACACCAAACCCACCAACACTAAAAAAAAATAAAAAAAATAAAGAGAGAGAGAGAGAGTTTTTGCAGCAGTAATAACAGTTGCTAATATTGGTAAACCCGTTGCTATATCATTTAGCGACGGTTAAATGAATCCATCACAAAAGTGTGGCAAAAAGTGCCGACGCAAATAATAAGAGACGGTTTATCATTGAGTATATTTATAAGCAGTATTTTGCGGTGGTTGAAAAAAAGTCTCAATAGCATCGGTTACATACTGCCTCTAAAAGTTTATCGGATCCACATCCTCTCTTGCCTGAGTTTGGGCGGGAGAGTTGGCGGCCTGGATGGATAGCCGCCACCTGGCTCTCGGGTGGATCCGAGCCCTCCATCCAAGCCGACACCTCTCTAGGCTCAGTTTGTTGGCTCAGGTGTCGGCTCAAATGGAGGGCTCGGATCCACCCGAGAGCCAGGTGGCGGCCATCCATCCGGGCTGCCAACTCTCCCGCCCAAACTCAGGCGGGAGAGGATTTCTATACAAGTTTACCAATATACCTTATTTTGAGGCCGTTTTGTATACCGCCTCTAATAAGTGTCTAAGTGATGGGAAATTACTGCCTGCAAACATGTTTAGCATTAGCAGCAGTTCTGTAACCGCCTCTAAATGAGTATTTAAAGGATGGAATATTTCACGTTGCCAAGTTGTGATATTCTTTACTTTTTACCGATTGTTTAATTAACCGCCGCTAAAAGTATTTAAAAAAAACTGCCCTATCAGGGATTGCCATTGCCTGATATTTGATTTAAATATGTGTACCTGGCATCATTCACATATAATAAGAATTAAATAGATGCATAAAATAATAACTCATTTTATTTTAAACTATAACTAGCATGGTCAAGAGTGGATAGACACCAAAGTAACTTTGAGGGATCCTAGATAGCCAAGAAAAGAGAAAAAAAAACTTTGGGCTACTGGAAAATGAGAGCATGATGCTATCCCAAGAAAAGGTTCATGAATTCCATACATAACACCAGCCAATAAATAAAAAATTCTTGCCAATTTCTGGTGGATTTATTTCCAAAATCAATCTTTTCAACAACAAATAATTACATTACAAGAAATATAAAGAGTTTGTCATACAGCTTTAGTTGAACCATAGTGTACAGTTCCCCTTTAACTGATATAGCAATCATGAGAGAGAGAGAGAGAGAGAGAGAGGAAAATAAACCACAGTACACATCAAAAATCAGAAATTAAGCCATAGTATACGTGGCATCATTCACATATAGTAACAAAATTGTATTGCCCAATGAAGCACAAGAATTAGAAATCTTATAGGCCAAGTGCTTTGAGATAATACAAACCATAGTAGTGAGTCAAGAGAAAAGTTGCATTGCAGGATTAACACATACACATCAGTATTGGGAATAGTCCCACATTGCTAATGAGATTGGAATCCTGTGGTCTTATATATGGAGAGTCCCTCCACTTACTAGTTCGAACTTTTGAGTTGGAAACTTGACATGGTATCAGAGCTCCAGGTTCTCTCTCATAATAACCCTAAAAAAAAGAGGCCAAGTCACCGAAAGAGGGACGTAAGATGCACAAAAAGAGGGACTATGATCACCCAAAGAGGGACGATCACCCAAAAAGAGGGATTATATGTCACCCAAAGAGGGATCAGTCACCCAAAGAGGGACGATCACCCAAAAAGATGGACTATATGTCACCCAAAGAGGGATCAATCACCCAAAGAGGGACGATCACCCAAAAGAGGGACTATATGTCACCCAAAGAGGGACTATATGTCACCCAAAGAGGGATCAGTCACTCAAAGATTACTAGAATACAATGGACAATAAAAGAGATGATAGAACACATACCATTTGCTGTAGATTGATTTTCGACCATTTTCTATAGCTTGAATGCCTCGATTAGAGTTTTCCACAGCCTATTGGGATCCCTTTTTACCTCTGTGCGTATGAGAGCATCAGAGAGATAAAAACCAATGGCTGCGGGGACCCTAACCATAATATTTATAATACTATCCCTAACCCAGAACCATTCCCATAGTAGACCGGATTGATAGTCTCTAACCAGCGATGAACCAGACCTGAACTGGTTAAACCAATAATTGAACTCCCACTTAACAACTGGTTAGGTAATTGATCAAACCCACATAACAGGAATCTAACAATTTCCCACTTTGGGCTAGATTAATTACAAAAACATCGTCGAAAGGTGTGGCCATGGAATTCTATTACATAATAAACCGTCATCAAACTTTGATCCAGCCATCAAGCTTACCAATGTCGAGCAACAGGGGAAAATACTCCAATACATCTGGTTAACTACCTTCTGTCAACCACATAGAAGGGTCTACTTAATGACATGAATCGCCTAGAAACATGCATACATGAAAATTTTATTTCATGTGGGTCCAGATCGAATAACCTTCAATCTAATTGCCTTGATAAAACCTCAGAGGCAATTAACCTTGATATTGACCGTAGCAAACCGCCATATACCTTTTTGGTCAATAGCGCACTTTGGCACACCGCCATGAACTATGGCTAATTACCGCCTCAGTTCATTTAGCTAAATACTGTCATTGTCAATGACATGTCAATGAATATGCAACATAGCAATAAATAAATGCTAAAACAAAAATAACCATGGTAATAAATATCTGTGCCAAAACCATAGGCAATGTAAATAAACATAATGAAATAAATCATTATCAATGTGAAAAAAGTCTCCCACTAACCAGGTACATTTAATGAATTAATTATTCCTATATTGGACATATCGTCCCTTAAAGACTCCCACTGACAAAACCTTCGTCAGAAAATCTACAATCAAATTGTTGAACGAATGCTCTACAATGATATAATTTCTTTGATATTTTCTCTCACCTAAAGAGATTTGAAATCTAATCTCTATTATACCTTAAATTACTAGATTTTAAATTATTCTTTGTGAACAACACAGCTGAACCATTGTCACAATACAACTCAATAGGATTCCAGCCACCAATGCAATCACCAAATACTACATCACAATAGCTAAGAGTGTCACTACTACCATAAATGAGTAGATAATCCTTTGTCCTTTGCAAGTACTGCATGACCTTCTATTCCCGTTGTTCAGTGAGTTATACCAGCATTCAACTGAAAACATCTCACAACACTCTAAACAAAAGCTATGTGAGAATAACATAATCTTGAGCATACACCAAGCTCCCTAGTCCAAATGCTCTCTCTCAACATCATTTCTTGAATATAACTCTGTTAATTTGTCTCCCTTATTTACTTGAGTGTTCTCAACTTACCTATTACACATGCATACTCAATCATTTGAGAACACGAACAATGTATACACTTTGAGTCAAATCCAAAGTTTCACTTTTTCTGTCACGAGAAAACTCAATGTCAAGTACAAAGGTAATTACTCACACATTCTTCATCTCAAATTTATTAGACATTGAAACTTTGGTTTCAACTAGCAAACCATGTCACTGCTGGTCAGTGATTAACCATTAACACATATAACATATGACTAGAAAATGAATCTGCTCCCACTGACCTCTAGATATACATAACGATCAATAACAATCACAACCAGGTTGAAAGAAGATACAACTCTCTCAAACTTTAGGTATTACTACCTGAATGCTTGCTTAATCCACATATTGACTTTATAAGTTTACAAAGTAGATTTTTCTTCTCCTTTACCTCAAAACCTTCTGGATAAAGCACAAAAACACCTTCTTTCAGATTTTCTTTGATCAAAACGATTTTTACATCTATCTGATGCAATTCCAAGTCAAAATGCACAACTAAGACCTCAAACATTTGAACTCGATACTTTTCATTCTCTTTGTGTGATTTCACTTCACTACAAGTTTTACTTTGTAGCAATCAATTCTCCTACTGAAATCACACATTTTCTTGTATACTCATTTTGAGCCTATGAATACACTGCTCATGACAAGAGCATAAAATCCTAAATCTCACTGATGTTTATAAACAATAACACATCATTTATGATTGGTAACCACTCAAAAGCAATTTCATTATTGATAGCTTGCTCAAAACTATTGGGATCATCATCTTGTCCAACACCTAAACATCCATTTTGAGGTATAACATGTGATTGGATGAAATCATAGATCTACATGGTCTATTATATCTCCTCATTGCCTCATCTGGCTCTACTATTTTGACTATGCAACAACCTGAATGAAGATAGTTTCAATAATTATTTCATTATACTCTGATAATATTTGATACCTCAACTAATTGCTCCACAGTAATTTCAATGTGGTCTCATTAAACTTTAAATTTCTCAGATGTGACTACTAACCAGCATCATCAATGAATCTTGCTGAATCCTTCAAAACTATTTTGACACCCCATAAAATGGTAACTCAATGTCATAAAATAATCACTCTCCTACGAGCATTATGAAACCATGTTACTGTTACAGTCCCAATTAAGAAGATAACTTGAACTGCGATCAACTTATTTGGCACCCTATCAATACTATAGGCTACAGTATTGATCACTCCATAAGATCTAATTCTCTCTCAAGTTCTCTTGATCATATCTATTTGCCACTCTTTTGTTGTTGAATCTCATCCACATGATGCTAAGCCATAAGCTTTAGCACTTGTAAACATTTGGCTAAAATCATTGGGAGTATATCAGTATCACAAGGTCTCTTTTAACAGTTACTTTCTCCTTCAAATCTAACAATCTTAATCCTTTAATAAAAGACTTTCCTTTCTTTCTTTTCAATATATTGAAAAACATCCAGTGAACTGATTATCACAAGAATTCCTAGATGAAAACTCGATGTCCACAAGATCCAACAATTCTCTGTTGCAAATATCTTTTAATATTTCTTAATCTTATCATCTTCCCCTTAAACAATCCTTACAAGTTAACTTTAGGGGCTTCCAGAATTCTGTTCTTTACAACCTTTTATAGTCTTTCCTTAGATAAGAGTCCAAAATGTCAATGCTAAGGATGGAATTAGGATATACTGTCTAACTTCTATAGCTAAGTAAACTACAGAGAGTAAATACAGATTTTTGCTACTCCTATAGGTTTGGATTACTTCTACTACATAAGTCTCTAATCTCCATCACCTTCTAACTCAAAAGTTTCATGATCCTACCTTTCTTCCAGTTATAACCTTTTCTACATGTTCCTTCTGAGTTCTTGTAGCTCCATAAAATCATTTTCCTTGTCAAAAATCTGTTACTATTCCTTGAAAAATTGCTTTTTTTTTCTGTAAGTCCCTACCTTTCACTTATTGCATTTGTCAGAGTATGGCTCACACGTCATGACATTGTGTAAGACCCATATCGAACTAACCGGTCTTACCACCTTATATTAGGTCTTCCTATCATGATCGGGCCAAGCGGACCAAGCGCGTAAAGAAACCACAAGATTAGGTATGAAATTGAACCCAAAAATAGTTAATTATGAGGGTGTGATCAACCACACCTCAAATTAAAATGACCACAGGAACTTGGGTCTTGTGGTCGCATGTTTCTGATTGTGTGGTCGACAGGTTCTGCGACCACACCTGCGACCACATGAACCGAGTCAGAAATCGTGATTAGGAAACCTTCCTAATCCGAAGGGGGTTCTTTCCTAAACTAAGTAGGGCTTATTATGGAGGGTTTTTCTCTATAAATAGGATGCCCCTTAGCCTCTTTTCTTCTTTTAGAACTCAAATTGAAAGTGAGAGAAAGAGAAGAGGAGGAAGAGAAGGAGAATTGAAGAGGAAGACTAAGAGGAGGAAAATTCAGAGAAAACTCTGAATCTTTAACAAGCTTAAGGTATGAAAACATTTCTCATGTCAATTGAATACCTAGAATAGATCATGAAGGAGATAATGATTTAAGTGAGACCCCAATCATCAATCCATGGACAAATTCCAAGAGATCCATGAAACTAATCTATGTAGATGATGGACTGTGTATAAAATATTAGTTTTAAGCCATAAAACAATCATAGAAAAGATCATAATGATAAGCCAAGGGATCCAAACATGAAGGAATGGAGTTGGGAGTGAGAAGTCGACCATCACATGTGTGGTCGCATGTGTAGTCGCATGATGTGCAACCACACGAGACACACATATTCGACCACACACCCTTGGGAAGTCCAGGAAGGGTGTGGTCGCATGATATGTGACCACACCTTGCGACCACATGCCCTCGGGAAGTTCCAAGGAGGGTGTGGTAGCATGTGTGGTCGCAGGATATGCAATCACACCTTGCTACCACACACCCTGTGGTCATAGAAATTGAGACCACAGATGCTGCCACACCTGCTACCACTCAGTTTCTGTTAGTCTGAATTGCTGGGAATAAATTCTAATTTAAAATCTATAAATATATTAGATTTTCAAATGATCTAAAAGTGATTTACAAAGCTTGAACGAGGATCTACTATCGACCAAAGGTGAGGGAACAAGATCAAAATTAATTGGCTAATAATAAACTATTTTTATTTATTGAGTCCAATGCCATGAATGATTCTATGCTTGTATGCTTGTAATGCATATTTCACATGTCATCCAATATTTCTGTTATTATTGCTCATGCATATTTAATTTTGTTTATTTATAACATGATGATGATGATGATACTAGGAATAGGCATGTGAATGTATGTGTGTGGTTAGTGTATTTGATGCGAGTGGAGCATTAGGGGGAGGATGTGACACTATGGTTCATTCTGGTCACCAGACTCTAGCTCTATCTCTACTCAAGTCTTATCCACTGACATCGTTGTATCGCCATTACCTTAGCAGAACTATTACGTCGCAGAGCATCAGGGGAGGTGGTTTCGAGCCGTATAGTCTCTGACTCTTCCGGGGGGCCTTAGCTCTATCTCTATGGACGTATTGAGGGATGTTGGGGTGAGGCCTTGGATACATTGTTTGACATAAGGATTGGTTAGTTGCGAGCCCAGTTTGCAAGCCCTCGCCAATAGGGGCTTACGTGTTGGTATGGGTAGGGTATCAGGGGAAGTGTCATGCCGTGTTTGATCCAGGCACATTAGCTCTATCTCTATTCCCTGATGGGTGCATGTGGGACGATAATGGTGTTTGATCCATTGGGCGGCTTCACACACTCGTGTATAGAGGTGCGGCGACCACCTATCCTTTCTATTGCACATTGCAAACTTATGAACCAGACCAAAGATATGAATTGAATGCATGCATATGTTTGTTGCATTATTTTGTTTGCTTCACTGAGCCATGATGTGTGCTCACCCTTTGGACGTCGAATATTTTTAGTTGATGATGCAGGTCCTACTGTGGAAGATTATATGAATGCTCCGATATACGAGCATGTGGCGGCGATGGATATAAGAGCTATGGTGGAGACGCATGATTCATCGTGCGAGTGCAACTTATGTGTTTTCGATTAGATTTATTTGTTGGATTATCGAATCTTGTAATTGATAAATTTATTTTATTTTATGTCTTAGTCAGTTGAAGATAATTGGATTATTAATTATGTTATCACTGTTAGATACTCATCTCATTAATATTAAAGACTTATGCTATTGTTTATTTACTCTGATTATGGTTGTGGTTATATCTGGTTTAAACAAATGGACACGGCCTATTCGATATCCTGGTTGAACCGTTGGATTATCGACGGTTCGTCACACCATTCTGGTTGGTTCAAAATTGGGATGTGACAACTTGGTATCAGAGCTCTCGGTCTCTGTCTATTAAACCTATATACTTTCACAAAAGTTTGTGAACTGAGTTAGGATAAAATTTAAAAGCTTTAATAAGAACACACCATAAACACCTGTGTTGTATGAGACAAATTAAGAAAGAGAATAATGCACATATAAGATGAGAAACAAATTTTATGTATACATCGAATGAGAATAAAAACAATATATATCCGAATCAGAGTACGGTCCACAATCCAACAGTTACTCTATAGTAAAGAAAAAAGAAATGAATGCATCATGGAGCTGGGGTGCTGGAGTAGGAGGTGCCTCATGATCTCGATCATAATCCTCAGCATATACCCTCGTAAGCCAGGCTACTTGAGTTTGGGTCACCTGGAGACTAGCTGCCAGATCTGCCACCCTCTGATCAGTAGCACGTTGGGCCTCTCGAATCTCATGCAGCAGTCCCATCACGTCATCTGGTGGTGGGTGCGAAGGACCAGCTGGGTGGGAAGGAACCCGAGAAGGGCCAACTCCAGTAGAATATAGTGGTGATGGAGGATGTATGGCGTCCACATCCATGTACATCTTATCATCATCCTCCTCAGCATCACCCCCGTGGACCTCTGCTACTGCTGTTGCTGTCGCCTCCGCGTCTGCTATCTCTACTCTAGTATGGGGACGCACCATAGCAGTTTCTCTCCTCTTCACTGACCTGCGCATCTAGCATCCCCATCCTGTAGATGGCCTCCCAGTCAAGGTCAGTCGAAAAAGTGTCCTCATGAATCCTCTCATCAACTAAGTCGACCTACAGTCGAGTGAGCAGAGTGGGGATCAAACGCCCATAGGGTAGGTTGCCCCTCAGACCAGGTGTCATAGCATGGAGCATAGTCTTGATAATAATGTAAGGAAGGCAGACAGGTTGCCTAGTATAGATGCAGTACAGGAGGTACTGGGTCAACTGTAAAACCTTCTCATAGTGCCCACTTTGAGGAATCAGGTTATGCTGGATGATCTTGTAATATACCCGAGGTTTCGGCCATAGATTGATTACCTTCATCTGCCAGCAATCATCGCTAAGAATCTGGCGATCAATCTCTGCACGCATCATCACTGACAGGAACTGGGGTTCCTTGGGTGCGCAATATACTAAGTGGTCATCATTTGATATACCCAGGAGATCAGCCAACTCCTGGCAGTTAAAGGAGATCTCTACCCCTTTAACTAAACTGGTGATCTTGAGCTCTCTACCCCTATCTATGTCCTCTGGGTCACCCTCTACCTGTAAGGTACAGTAAAACTGTTTCACCAATGCCATACAGGTGCAACCCTCATACAAGATCACAAGAAGCCAGCCCATATCACCAAAGGCGCCCTCTACATTAAATAGGGCTAAGTTGGCCAAGTTTACACAACGACCCCCTTCCACCTTCTTACGCTCATAACGAGCATACTGTGCCTCTGCTTCATTAGACCGGAAGCGACGAGGATCATGAGCTCTGGATACTTTGGTGCAAGCTATGTTATCTGCAAAGACATGAACCAATAAGCAAGATATTAGATATAGAGAAAAATTCAAAATTTTGGCATTATAACGACGTGATTTGGCCAAAAGCTTCATTTTTCACCCAAACAGTTAGGCAGGAGGACTTACATATGTCCCAAACCATCCTGCAAGGCTCATACAGTTGGAAATTTAAACTAGGTAGGTCGAATTTGAAGAAATTTTGACAAATTGAAAAAAACCCTAAAAATTAAGTCAAAAGTGAGAATTTTCAAGTTTCTCATAAACTAACCGATGAAACTCAAATGTTCCTGAGGGCTTTCATCCATTGGCTGGCCAATAGCAACAGCCCCTAATAAAAATCAAAATTTTAAGGTAAAAAAAAGAGTAATTTGAAGAAAACCCTATAAATGAAGAAAAACCTAGATTTGAAAGCTTAAAAAGGAGAACTGGTAGAGAACATACCTGGAAGAACGAAACGTAGGTCGTAGATCGACGAAAGAATCACCTAACTTGTGTGGTCGACACTGTAGCAACTCAGTGGAGGCGAGTTGAGTTGAAAACAACAGATAGAATGGAAAATGACTCTAAAAATCGGATTTAAAAACAGTGATTTGGGGTCGTGTGGTCGTAAAATTCGTTCAAAACATGTGACCACATGATTGACCACACGATCGACCACAGGCTCTCGGTGAGCTGACAGGGTTTTGTATGGTCGCATACCCTGTGGTCGCATATACTGCGACCACACCATCGACCACACGATGGAAAATACTGTGTTTTGACTGAATGACTTTGAAAATTAAAATTTTATATTGATTAATTAGATTTTGACATGAGAATGATGTACATTATGATTGCCTCATATGTTCTCTGATTTTCAGACACTACCACCATGGGAAACAGGAAATGGCTGGGCGAAGGACGTAATCCAATTCCACCACCACCACCTGTGGAGGAAAATAGCCATGAAAATCCTGAGGGACAGGAGAATCAGAATGTGGTACTGCCAGCAGCCAACAACCAGGCTAACCCTACAAACTTGCCAGCCCTGCCTACAGATTTGGCTACTGCGGTAATGAACCTAGCACAACAGTTGCAGTCAATACAATAAGTGCAAGCCAATATGAAAGCTGCTATGGGAATAGCTTTCCCAGCTGCACATACTATACCTTTACCAGCGAGACAAGCTAGTACCGTACCAGGGGATAGCAACACCGTGCCCCAAGCATCGACTATGAACAACATGATACCTCAGGCACCTCAAACGCCATTTATACAAGCTCAAGTACAAAACCCTGAAGTAGCTGAAGGCATATACAACCAGGGCAATTACCAGTATCAACCACCTATATATGGAGCATATGCTCAGTATCAGTTGGACCATTCTCGACTGATCAAGCGTTTTCTAAAGATGAAGCCTAAAGAGTTTAATGGCAAGCCAGCAGATCCTATGTGGCCAGCTCATTGGATCAACGAGATGGAAAGGAACTTCATGATGATGGCTGTTAATGAAGAGGAAAAAGTGCTATGTGTTACATTTATGCTGAAGGGCGATGCACACCATTGGTGGAAGTCTACTCGAAGTTATCTATTAACGAAGCACTTCCAATTGACCTGGGCTATCTATAAAGAGGCATTCTTCGAGAAGTATTTTCCTAGAAGTTTCAGAGATGCAATGGAAAGAGAGTTCCTGAGTCTGTATCAGGGACATATGACTGTGGATGTGTATCAGCAGTGTTATGAAGAGCTGTTTTTCTTTGCTCCCCCTAGCATGCAGGAGAAAAATACCAAAACCCGAAGGTTCGTCATGGGACTTAGGGAAAGTATCCGTGAGCATGTATTGGGACTGGAAAAGAAAGTTTATAATGAAACGGTACAGATTGCTCAAGTATTGAAATCAAGCCAGAGGGCAAGCTACCTTGCTCAGAACAGGGGTATCAAAAGGCCTAATGGAAAATCATATAACGGAGGGAATACAAAGACATTTAAACCCTTCCGTACTCAAGGCTTTAATACTGCAGCCAAGACTACTCCGACAGGCCAACCTCAACAGAAGAAAAATAGTGAGGGAATAAAATGCTTTAACTGCAATCAAATAGGACATTATTCAAGGGAGTGTCCTAAGCCCAGGAAGCAGCTACATCAAGGAAAGGTTTATGCAGTTACATCTGAGGATGCTGCCGCATCGCCTGATGAGGTCACAGGTATGACTTGAACGTTTCATTTTATATTATCTTGTGTGAGTATGTAGAATAAATTAAAACAAATCATAGGTATCGTACCTATTAATGGCATACCCGTCGGAGCACTCTTTGATTCTGGAGCTACTCATTCTTTTATATCTGTATCATTTGGAAAGAAGCTAAATCTACCCCTCAGATCTTTAGACTATAAATTACTTGTACGATCGCCTATGGGATTAGAAGTGGAGCTAAAAAAAGGTTATGGACCATGTCCAGTTCTTATCGGCGAAAAGATTTTGGATGCAACCTTAATTCAACTCGAGATGGTATACTTTGACGTTATCTTGAGAATGGATTGGTTAGCTCGGCATTCTGCAAACCTATTATGTGCAAAAAATAAATTGACATTTAAAGACATGGAAGGAGCAGAGTTTAGTTTTGAGGGAACCAAGCTTCCCCGTAAACGAAAACTCATCATCTCTGCATTAAAGGCTAGAAAATGCCTCGAGAAGGGAGGAGTTGGGTATTTAGTATCCGTGGTTGATCTCACCAAGGAATACCACAAATGAAAGATATTGATGTTGTGCGTGACTTTTTGGATGTATTTCCTGAGGAACTACCAAGATTACCACTCGACCGAGTGAAAGAGTTCGTTATAGATCTTATACCCGGAGCCGCACCAGTATCAAAAGTATCCTATCGAATGGCTCCTACTGAACTGAAGGAACTGAATGTATAATTACAGGAATTACTGGACAAGGATTATATCAAACCCAACATATCACCATGGGGAGCGCCAGTATTGTTTGTAAAAAAGAAGGACGGTAGTGTTCGACTGTGTTTAGACTATCGGGAGTTGAATAAGCTTACAAACAAGAATCGGTACCCGTTGCCTCAGATCAATGACCTGTTTGATCAGTTGCAAGGTGCCAAGGTGTTCTCCAAAATTGATCTTCGATCAGGATACCATCAGTTGAAGATTAAGGAAGGTGATATTTCGAAGATAGTATTCAGAACAAGATATGGACATTATGAATTTTTAGTCATGTCTTCTGGATTAACCAACGCATCCGTAACTTTTATGGAACTCATGAATCGAGTATTCCATGATATGTTTGATAGTCAGCCATTGTGTTTATTGACAACATATTAGTCTACTCCAAGGACAAAGAAACTCATGTCATAAATCTAAGAGCCGCTCTGCAGCAACTAAGAAAAGAGAAGTTTTATGCCAAATTTACAAAGTGTGAGTTTTGACTAAATGAGGTCGCTTTCATAGGCCATGTTGTATTCTTCGAGGGAATTAAAGTGGATCTAGCAAGATTGAAGCCATTGTAAAATGGGAAGCACCTAAGAGTGTTGCAGAAATCAGAAGTTTCTTAGGCCTAGCTGAGTATTACCGATGATTCGTAGAAGATTACTCTAGAATCGCCGTACCTCTCACCAGTTTGACTAAGAAAGGAGAAAAGTTTGTTTGGACCAAAAAATGTGAGGAGGGTTTTCAAACATTGAAAGCTAGATTGATATCCACTCCCATCTTGACGATTACTATCCCAGGACAACCATTTACCATGTACACTGATGCGTCTGGGGTGGGTTTAAGATGTGTGCTTATGCAAGGAGAACAAGTAGTTGTGTATGCCTCAAGACAAATAAAGACACACGAGAAGAACTATCCCACTCATGACTTGGAATTAGTAGCAGTGGTATATGTTGTCAAGATATGGAGACATTATTTGTATGGAGAAAAATTTCAGATTAAATCAGATCATAAGAGTCTCACTTATCTTTTTAATCAGAAGGAGTTGAACATGAGACAAAGAAGATGACTGGAACTATTGAAGGATTATGATTGTGATATCCAATATCATCCAGGAAAGGCTAATGTAGTTGCTGATGCGTTAAGTAGAAAAGCAATGATAAAATTCCAAGGAGAGGTTAACACGACTGCGGCAATGTGTGTTACAGGAAAAGTATTCAATCATGGTAATGAGCAGTTCGTGATAAATACACCGGGTGGATTAACCAACGAAGGATTTATTCATCGGTTTTCAAATATGTTTGCCACATTGAAGATTATACCTGATATATTAGATGAAGTGAAAGCCACTATTAAATCAGAACCTTATCTGAGAACGGTGCAAGAAGATATCGAAAAAGGTAGGACTACTCCTGAGTTCACCTTGGATGTTGAAAAGGTACTAAAGTACAAAGAAAAAGTATGTGTTCCTGAAAATGAAAATTGGATATTAGACACAGACTAATAAAGGAAGCTCATACCACCGCTTATTCGATACATCCTGGAAGTACGAAGATGTATCATGATTTGAAAAAACTATATTGGTGGAGAGGAATGAAAGTGGATGTAACTAAGTTTGTGTCTCAAAGCCTAAATTGTCAGAAGATAAAGGCTGAAAGACAAAGACCTGTAGGATTGTTGCAGCCACTGCCAGAACCAGCTTGGAAATGGGATTGCATCACTATGGACTTCGTCACCGGGTTACCATTGACTCCCCGAGTAATTAATATGGTCTGGATGATTGTAGATCATCTGACTAAGACAGCTTGCTTCATAGCTATACAACCTCAATATCCCTAGAGAGGTTAGCCAAGCTATATGTAGATAATATTGTCAGATTGCATGGTGTACCTAAAAGCATTGTGTCCGACAGAGACCTACGCTTTACCTCAAAGTTTTGGGAAGGATTACAGAAGGCTATGGGTACAATGTTGAAGTTCAGTACTGCATTCAATCCTCAGACAGATGGACAATCGGAGTGTACCATTCAGATTTTAGAAGACATGCTTCGAGCCTGTGTTATTGATTTCGAAGGATCATGGGATGAGAAACTACCGTTGATCGAGTTCGCCTATAACATCAATTATCAGGCTACTATACAGATGTCACCCTATGAAGCACTGCATGTTAGGAAGTGTCGAACTCCTTTGTTGTGGAATAAAGTTGGAGAACGGAGTAATGTTGGACCAACATTTGTTGAAGAAACATGTCGAGTAGTCGACATTATCAAGGAAAGAGTTAGAACAGCTCAGAATCGTCAGAAACAGTATGCAGATACTCGACGTCGAGACCTTGAATTCATCGTAGGTGATAAGGTATTCTTGAAAGTATCACCTATGCGAGGCTTAAAACGATTCGGACAGAAAGGGAAGCTAAGTCTGAGATATGTTGGGCCATATGAGATTCTAGCTAAACGTGAGAAAGTGGCGTATCAGTTAGTACTACCCCCATCTATGTCAAGTATGCATGATGTATTTCATATCTCATTATTGAAGAAGTACGTTAGAGATCCAATACACGTTATAACAGCGGATCTACCGGGTTTAACTGATGATTTGACATTCGAAGTAGCACCAACTGAAATTACCAGCCAAAAAGTTCAACGTCTATGCAACCGTGACATTTATTATGTTAAGGTTACTTGGAGAAGCCACGATGTAGAAGAGATCACATGGGAAGAAGAGCATGCTATGCGAAAGCAATATCCTCACCTTTTCGACTCGAAAGGTATGTGCAAATTTTGAGGATAAAATTTCTATTAAGAGGGGGGAGTTGTAAGACCCGTATCGAACTAACCAGTTTTACCACCTTGTATCAGGTCTTCCTATCATGATCGGGCCAAGCGGACCAAGTACGTGAAGAAACCACAAGATTTGGTATGAAATTGAACCAAAAAAAGTCAAATATGAGGGTGTGGTCGCATACCTAAACAAGTGTGATCGACCACACCTCAGATTAAAACGACCACAGGAACTTGGGTCGTGTGGTCGAATGTTTCTGACTGTGTGGTCGACGGGTTCTGCGACCCCACGTGCGACCACACGAACCCAGTCAGAAACCGTGATTAGGGAACCTTCCTAATTCGAAGGGGGTTCTTTTCGAAACTAAGTAGGACTTATTATGGAGGGTTTTCCTCTATAAATAGGATGTGCTTTAGCCTCTTTTCTCCTTTTAGAACTCAAACTGAAAGTGAGAGAAAGATAAGAGGAGGAAGAGAAGGAAAATTGAACAGGAAGACTAAGAGGAGGAAAATTTAGAGAAAACTCTGAATCTTCAACAAGCTTAAGGTATGAAAACATTTCCCATGTCAATTGAATACCTAGAATAGATCATAAAGGAGATAGGGATTTAAGTGAGACCCCAATCATCAATCCATTGACAAATTCCAAGAGATCCATGGAAGTAATCTATGTGGATGATGGACTGTGTATAAGATATTAGTTTTAAGCCATAGAACAATCATAGAAAGGATCATAATGATAGGCCAAGGGATCCAAAATGAAGGAACGGAGTTGGGAGTGAGAAGTCGACCATCACATGTGTAGGCGCATGTGTGGTCGCATGATGTGTGACCACACGAGACACACATATTTGACCACACACCCTCGAAAAGTCCAGGAAGGGTGTGGTCGCATGATATGGGACCACACCTTGCGACCACATGCCCTCTGGAAGTTCCAGGGAGGGTGTGGTCGCATGTGTGGTCGCAGAACATGCGACCACACCTTGCTACCACACACCCTGTGGTCGTAGAAACTGAGACCATAGGTGCTGCCACACTTGCGACCACTCAGTTTCTGTTAGTCTGAATTACTGGGAATAAATTTTAATTTAAAATCTATAAATTTGTTAGGTTTCTAAGTGGTCTAAAAGTGATTTACAAAGCTTGAACGATGATCTACTATCGACCAAAGGTGAGGGAACAAGACCTAAATTAATTGGCTAATAATAAACTGTTTTTATTTATTGAGTCCAATGCCATGAATGATTCTATACTTATATGCTTGTAATGTGCATTTCACATGTCATCCAATATTTCTATTATTATTGCTCGTGCATATTTAATTATGTTTATTTATAACATGATGACGATGACGATGCTAGGAATAGGCATGTGAATGTATGTGTGTGGTTAGTGTACTTGATGCGAGTGGAGCATCAGGGGGAGGACGTGAAACTGTGGTTCATCCTGGTCACCAGACTCTAGCTCTATCTCTACTCAAGTCTTGTCCATTGATATCATCGTATCGCCATTATCTTAACAGAACTATTACGTAGTAGAGCATCAGGGGAGGTGGTTTCGGACCGTGTAGTCTCTGACTCTGCCGGGGGGTCTTGGCTCTATCTCTATGGACATATTGAGGGATGCTAGGGGGAGGCCTTGGATACACTATTTGACATTAGGATTGGTTAGTTGCGAGTCCAGTTTGCAAGCCCTCGCCAATAGGGGCTTACGTGTTGGTATGAGTAGGGCATCAGGAAAAGTGTCATGCGGTGTTTGATCCGGGCACTTTAGCTCTATCTCTATTCCATGATGGGTGCATGTGGGACGGCAATGGTGTTTGATCCATTAGGCAACTTAACACACTCGTGTATAGAGGTGTGGCGGCCACCTATACTTTCTATTGCAAATTACAAACTGATGAACCAGACCAAAGATATGAATTGAATGCATGCATATGTTTATTGCATTGTTTTGTTTGCTCAGTGAGCCATGATGTGTGCTCACCCTTTCGACGTCGAATATTTTTAGTTGATGATGTAGGTCCTACTGTGGAAGATTATATGAATGCTTTGATGTACGGGCATGTGGCGGCGATGGATATGGAAGCTATGGCAGAGACGCATGATTCACCGTGCAAGTGCAACTCATGTATTTTTTATTAGATTTATTTATTGGATTATCAGATCATATAATTGATAAATTTATTTTATTTTATGTCTTAGTCATTTGGAGATAATTGGATTATTAATTATGTTTCCACTATTAGTTACTCAGTTCATTAATATTAAAGACTTCCGCTATTATTTATTTACTCTGATTATGGTTGTGGTTGTATCTATTTAAACAAATGGACATGGCCTATTTGAGATCCTAGTTGAACTGTTGGATTATAGACGGTTCATCACACCATTCTGGTTGGTTCAGAATTGGGGTGTGACACATTGCCATTCCTTCCTTTTCCTTTTCTTTGAAATTTCTTCCTTAGTGTAAAGGAAGTCAACTCATTTTCTGTCCACTGGGTTTATGGGTCACCAGGATCTGACTTTGCAATTTAGGTGAGGAAGTGAAAGTCAAGTGAATCATCAACAATGTTTCAATGAGTTATCTACAGAGATTTACGTATCCTAGAGCTTATCAGTGATGGCTAATATGTAAGATCCATACGTTTAAATTTCGACGATGAAATTTCTTTTAAGGGTGATAGAGTGGTAAGACCCGTCAAACTAACCCGGTCTTACCACCTTGAATCAGGTTCCCATCATGGTCGATCCAAATGGACCAAGGGCGTGAAGGAGATTGTGATCCCAGGTATCAAATCGACCCAACAACACTTTAATTAAGGGGAGGGTCACATACCCAGCAAGGGAGGGTCGGACCCCCCAAGACAGAAAGTCAGACCCCCTGTTTTACAGAGGGGGTCGGACACTTTAGGATTTAGGGGTCGACGGGATCATCGACCCCCAGTTGCCGCCAGAAACTAAAATTAGGAAAGTTTCCTAATTTCGGTTGGACTCTTTCCAAATCTCAATGGGACTTATTTTAGGAGTTTATACTCTATAAATAGGACGTCCCTAAGCCTCTTTCACTCCTTTTACAACCCTAATTGAATTGAGAGAAAGAGAAAAGAAGGAAGAAAAGAAGAAGAGAAGCAAGGAAGAGAATAAAGCAAAAAGGAGAAGAGTTGCAGAGAAGGAGTATTCTTCTCAGGTATGGATACTAATTCCATGAGTTTCTACAGACCTTAGGTTAGGTAATGAAGAGAGTATGATCTCGGAGAATCCCAAACCATCAACCCATGGTTAGGTTTTCATGGAAAATCATGGGGGAATTCATGAAAGCTATATAGGTGAATGATTCATGGTTTTAGACCATAGAATGTGTGTAGAATGGACTTTAGGAGCAAGCCATAGGACCCCAAACACGAAGAATGGACTGAAAGGAAGAAAATTGACCAAAACCCACAGGGGGTCGCACAGGGGGTCGATGGCCAATCGACCTTACCAGACCCTGAGCATCGACCCCCAGTGTTTGGGAAGTCCAGAATAGGGGTGGTCGCACCAGGGGTCGATCATGACTCCAGCCCTATCTCCGATTCCCAATTAACAGCATGGTTTTTAAATTTAGAATTAATTCTAATTAAATTCTATCGACTTTGTTAGGTCTTCTAGCAATATAATAACATTATAAAGGTGATTCTAAAGCTTGGAAGAGGATATATTAATAAGCTAAGGTGAGGAAACAAGACCTACATTAATTGGTTATTAATAAACTACTTTTATTTTCTTGAGTCCAATGCCATGCTTGATTCTATGCGAATATGCTTGTAATGTGCATTCAACATGTCATCCAATATTCCTGCTATTATTGTTCATGCATATTTAATTTGGTTTACTTATAACATGATGATGATGATTGATGCTAGGAATAGGCATGTGAATGTTTGTGTGTGGTTAGTGTGCTTGATGCGAGTAGGGCATCAGGGGAAGTGTTAGGCAGTGTTTGATTCGGGCACTTTAGCTCTATCTCTAACTCAAGTCTTGTGCATTAGCATCGTCGTATCGCCATTACCTTAGCCGAACTATTGCGACGTAGGGCATCAAGGAGGGTCTCAGTCCTTGAGTCCTATACTCTACCGAGGGGCCTTAGCTCTATCTCTACGTGTGCTCTGAGGGATGCTGGGGTGAGGCCTTGGATACATTATTTGACATTAGGATTGGTTAGTAGCGAGCCCCATTTGCAGCCCTAGCCATCAGGGGTTTATTTGTTGGTATGGAGTTGTGCATCGATAAACGTGACCTTCGTTGTACAATGTTCATTGTGGGTGCTGTGGGCGATGGTGAGAGGTTCATCGGGCGTATCCACACTCTCGTGCATAGAGGTGCAGTGGCCACCTATCCTTTCTAGAGTACATTGCAAACTATAAACCAGACCACAAATATGAATTGAATGCATGCATATGATTGTTGCATCATTTTGTTTACTCACCGAGCTCAAGTTGGAGAGCTGACCCTCGCGTGCGCAATTCTTTTTAGTTTCTGATGTTGCAGGTACTATGATTGAAGGTTTTGTCTACACGCCAACATATGGACGGGTGGAGGCTATGAATGAGCAAGCTGTGGAGAACGAACATGGTTCGTTAAGCGAGCGTTGCAACGGTGGATACGTTTAGTGTTTAGTTTTTGTATTTGGATATTGTATTATGTATTAAGTTATGTTTTGGTTACTTGGAAATAAATGAAATATTAATTATTTATCATGATTAGACCTCAGTTCATTATCTGTAAGACTTCCGCTATTTATTTTATTACCTCTGATTAATGTGGAATGTGTTTTGGTTTATCATATGTGGGATAGCCTATTGTGAGATCCTAGTTGAACCGTTGGTTTATTAACGGTTCATCACACCATTCTGGTTGGAGCAGAATTTGGGGTGTGACAACTTGGTATCAGAGCTCTCATAGGTCTTACCCATTAAACCTGAATACTTCCACTGGAATCCATGAACTAAGTTAGGATAAATTAAAAGCTTTAATACAAACAAACCATAAGCACCTATGTTGGTTGAGACAGAACTTAAACAAGACAATAATGTACATATAAAAAGTGAAACCATATTTATACACTTAAACAGAAAGAGAAGAAAAAAAATTATCTTAACAAACAAACAATATAGGGTATTATCTATAAGTGGGCAGTTATCCAAGTGTACAAGGATATATAGTACAGTAGCAAGAAGGGAGCTTCTGTAAAGTAGAAAATTGAATACCGAGTTGGTACTCACAAGATGTGAAACTCGATGTATGACAAAAAAAGGAGAAAATGGCTAGTAATGCCTAATTCCCTGCAAAGGTAAAGGGAAAGATCTCGGGCCGAATCCAACAGAGATAGGAGAATAACGACCCTACATTAAGAATAAGAGTAACTACAAGAAGATAAAGCTATACCCCTGGGTGACATGGAGACTCAGAATGAAATCCACTACACGTTGATCCATTACCTGCTGAGCATTAAGATGAGGTTACAACTTGACCCCACCACTATCTGGGTCGAAAACGGATAATGAAAACTAATCTGAGCAGATGCTAAATAATGATAATCAGATTGAAGCAAATCAAAGGAGGTGAACAACCAGACCACTCCAGCCAACCACCTGGACTACCAATTACCTTGGTAACGGTTGTAATAAACTTGGCCCAATAAAATACAAGAGCAACCACAAATGAGATCGACTATGCAAGTTGCTATCCAAATTACCAATGCTACATCAACACCTCCGGGTCAAACCAAGTACGGTGCCAATTGGTAGCATCACTGTACCCCAACACATGTTAGCTATAACACAGTACCTACCATACAGCAAGTCCCAGTATTGCACACCTCAGTGCAGAAGTTTGGTGCACAATAAGCAGTGTATCAAGGTGGTTACCCTTATCAACCACCGATATGTGGGAAAATTGCATCATGGTAGAATGATCCGACAAGGATTGAAAAATGTCTTCTGAAGATGATACCTCGAACATTTCCAACAAAGGATCAAATTTATTATGTATCTAGATAGGTTTATATGGGATGCGGTGCATTATTGACTTACTCTTATGATTATAGAGGATGCACATACCCGATTTTAATTTCTCGGGCCTTGACAGGATACCTTCTTGATTTAACCTGTCTATTGGAGTTATAGATATTGTTTCTTTAGTATTAGTCCTGATTATACCAATCTAAACCATTCTCATGATCGACAACATGGACAGAGATATGAACTGAATGAATAGTTAAATGTTTAATCGTGTTGAGCGTATATATTCTGATTTATACCTGATTTATTGATGTACGAAATCTTCCTCCAGATTTACTCCTGTAGTGCCTGGAGCAATAGCATTATATATTTGATAAAACCTATAACCATGAGGTTAAGAACTATAAAACCTCTATGCATTTGGACCACCGTGCAACGTAATGATCTTTGGATGCCGGTTGGATTACCATAGATTTACTCCTGATTCTCAAAACCTAGGTTCACTAAATAAAACAAGTGTCCTTTACCATACTGAATTTGAAAGAAGGAAATGGAATTGTTTTGGATAAACATTCTGATTCTTACATTTCTTGACATCCATTGATAAGATGTTTAGTGATAATGAAATTATTTGGAAGGAAGATGATTAAATTCAGATAAAATTTTATAGTCAAGAGACCTTCGATGAAGTAATGGAGGATCTATTTTGAGATTACTGAATTGGTGGATATGAATCATGTCTATAAAAGAGTGCATGCGACAAAAGTGAGAACTATCAAGGGTAGCCAGTAAAGAAATAGATAACACTCTAGTGGAGTTAATGATGGTTATATCAGTATGAAATTTTGACAAGGTAGAAGATTCCTAAAGGCAAACCTAAAAGTGAACAACAAGGATAAAAAAAATATAAGCTAATGAGTGCAATATGAGATCTTGACGATAGTCTTTGAAAAATCATAAAAAGATGAAGAAACTAGGCAAGCTCTTAAGACCCTTACACCAGATTTCTCTAGTTTAGCCCTTTTGCGACTAAATGTTGTTTTAGATGAGTATTATGAACAATGATTGAATCATATTAATGGATGGATGAAATTTGGACGCAACCTAATTAGACTTGAGATGGCAGACTTTAACGTCATCTTGGGGATAGACTGGTTGTCTCAACACTCTACAAAGTTGTTAGGTGCATAGAAGAGGTTATCATTCAAGAATAAAGACGATATATAATTTAGTATTATTGGAAGTATGTTGCCTAAGAAAAGAAAGCTGATCCTCACTATGCTAAAGGCCAAGAGATGCTTTAAAGAGAAAGAAGTTGGATATATGGTATCTGTGGTATACGTTACCAAAGAAGCACCATAGATGGAAGGTATAGATGTGATGCGTGAATTCCCTGATGTGTTTCCAGGAGACTTACCTGGGGTTACCATCTAATCATGCGACCGAGTTCGTCATCGACTTGTTACCAAGGACGATACCTATGTCAAAGGAACCTGTAGAGTAGTTCCTATTGAGTTGAAGAAATGGAGACTCAACTACAACAGTTATTAGACAATGGTTCTAATTGGCTAAGTATTGCATCTTGAGAAGTGCCAATGTAATTCATGAAGAAGAAGGATGGTAGTGTAATTTGCGTATAGACTATCGGGAACTAAACAAGCTCGCAGTCAAGAATCGATATCTACTACCTCAGATCAATGACTTGTTAAAATAGTTGCAAGGAGCAAAGGTATTTTCTAAGATTGATCTTCAATCAAGATATCATCAGCTGAAGAATTTTGGATAAAAATATCTCAAAAATAGCTTTTAGAATCGGGATTGGGTAATTTTGAGTTCTCGATTATGACATTGGGATTAACCAATGCCCCTACATCTTTTATGGAACTGATGAACTGGATGTTTCATGACCTGTTGGATACGTCGGTCATAGTTTTCATAGATGACATTTTGATTTATTCCAAGAATGAAGCAACTCATATATCGGATCTTAGAACAGCTTCACAACAGTTGAGAAGTAAAAAGCTTCATATCAAGTCCAAGAAATATGAGACATGATAAAACAAAATGATCTTCTTAGATCACGTAGCATCATATAAAGGGATTAAAGTGGACCCTATTCAAATAAAAGTAATTGTATGGAATATTGTGAAGATCAGAAGTTTCTTGGGTTTAGCTGGTTATTACAGACGATTTTTGGAGGACCACTCTAAGATCGCAAAACCTCTTACCAAGCTAACCAGGAAGGGAGATGAGTTTAGTTTACCCTATCCATCGGAGCTTTCAGATTGGATCTAGGATGCGGGTTGATGTAAGATAAATAAGCGATTTCATATGCCTTAAGAAAACTGAAAGAGCATGAGAAGAGTTACCCAACTCATGATTGGAGTAAACAATTGTGATTCATGCAATCAAGACTTGGAGACATTATTTAAACGGAGAAGAACTTTAGATTAGATCGGATTACAAGTGTTTTATTTATGTAAGACCACACTCTGAAAACCCGGTCTAACCTTGGTTTTGTATCGTGACAGGTCTTCCGATCATCACCGAGCCAGACGGGGCAAGCGGATAACAACAGTGCGAAATCGGACCGAAGTCGACCAATTATACCTGATTTAGGTATACCGGTCGATGGTACCGGATGATGGTACCGGTCGACCGGTATGGCCCGCACGGCTATGTGCGGGAATTTGAAATTGGTCTCGCTGGGTCCCGCTTTCCTGATTTCGAATCCTAGAAGTTTCCTAATCCTAGTAGGGTTACTAAACCCATTTCTAGCCTATAAATACACCTTTAAACCCCTCAAATCCTTTCCATTGTCTCTCACAAACCCTAGAAAGAGAAAGAGCTTGGAAAGGAGAAGGGCTAGGAAGAAGAAGGAGGTGCCGCCATTACCGTTTGAGAAGCTCTCGCTACACGCAACGGTAAGTGTTTGGATCCATCTTCTTACCCTATGAAGTTGTGTGGGTGGATCAATACCATTCAAAGTAGGTATTGATCTAAAACCCTAAATTGGCCAATAAACCCTAAGTTGCCGTCAAACCCTAGATTCGAGTTTCGAGATGATATTCGTCGAAACGAGACTTGAATGAGTAGGGGATAACTCTAACTCAAAGCCTAGACTTAGAATGGATAGGAGAAACCCTAAAAATCCATGGAGGATGATCGACGGCGGTCGAAGAACCCATGTATGGTCTTCCGGAGACATACCGGTCGACTATATCGGTTGCACATAGTGCGACCGGTATGTTGCGACCGCTACCTCTCGGGAGGTTGTTTGTGGGGGACCGGCTGACCAACCGGTCGCCGGCGTTTCCACAGAGCTGCGACCGGACATGCCACCGGCCGGCTCGTGAGGGTATTTTGTGATCTCTGTTGGTTTCCGACCAACATGAAACCCTAAACAATATATTCTAATGAAACCTTAATATTATGTAGGATGCTGTGACTTATCGTTTGGATCTTGTGACGTGGAGCAAGTAATCGAACGAGCGCGGGTAAGGGAATCGACCTAAACCTAATAATTAATGGACGAAATCGTTGTTAATCATTGAATATCTATGATGTAATGTTTGTGCATATTCACATGCCATCCTTTACTTTCAGTTATTATTATTGTTCATGCATTCATAGGATGTGATTGTTAGGCATGTGATTGTTTTCGTTGGTGTGTGTTAGCGCAACGGTGGTCTACGATTAGCCGTTGCGGGGCATGGGCCTGGGATCGCTCTTCACACTGGCACCTTTTGTAGTATTCTATCTTAACATGCTTGGTACGGGTGGGGTATCAGGAGAAGATCGTGGTACGTTGGTCTCCGATATTGATGTTGTCCCGGCCACGTTGGGTGGTACCGAGGATTCCGAGTCAACGCTGCCTTGTCCACGATGCTTTAGCTCTATCTATATGCCGTAGGGAGTTGTGTTGGGATAGGGTCTACCGCGTATTGTTTCTATCCTAGTGGGTTAGTTGCGGATGGGGTATCGGGGGAGGTGAGGTTTGGAGGTCTCCGACCCGGCCCGACGCCTAGCTCTATCTCTATGCCGAGACGGCTGTGCGGAATAGAGCATACATTGTTGACATCTAGGATTGGTTGGTTGCGAGCCCGGTTTGCGAGCCCCGGCCGAGGGGCTTAGGTCCGGTATGGGTAGAGTATCGGGAGGTGCGGGTATACCTTAGCTCTATCTCTATTCCAGATGGGTGCAGTGGGTTGGTGGTAGTGTGACCGTCGACGCCACACACTCGTGTATAGAGGTGCGGGGGCCACCAAACCTTTCTATAGCACATTGCAAACTTAAAACCGGACCACGATAAATTGATTATTACTCATGCATAATCTTGTGAAACTTCGATTGTCTTACCGAGCTGTGTTGTGTGCTCACCCTTTGTATATACATTGTTTTTAGATGTTGATGCGGGATACACCGGGACGATTATGTGAACGCTCCGGCGTATGGAGGTGTAGCTGCTTTGGACGTCTGGGGCGGGGAGGGGACGAGCATGATGCTTCATGCGAGTGCCCTTTCGGGGTACCGTGATGGATTTTATTTAGTTGTTTCGGTTATTTTCGTTTGTTATTAAGAGATGTAAAAGATTATTATTTTATGTTTGAATTTGAATAATGGGATATTATTTAAATTATCAAGATACTCAGTTCATTCTATTTAAAGTCTTCCGCTGTATATTTATATTCGATTGTGGTTATGTGTAATTGGTTTGTATGGGTGGACACGGCCTATTCGAGATCCTGGTGTGAACCGTTGGTTCAATGACGGTTCACTCACACCATTCTGGTTGGATCAGAATTGGGGTGTGACAATTTATCTCTTCATTAGAAAGAGTAGAACATGAAGATAAGGAGATGGTTAGGAATACTTGAAGGATTAAGACTGTGATATTCAATGTCACCCGAGCAATGCTAATGTAGTAGCTAAGGCCTTAAGCAAAAAGGGAATTATGAAGTCCGAAGAAGGACCCAGTATAAATGTTGCCTTATGTTTCACAGCAATAGATTTAGATTTGGAAGAAGAGTAACATAAAATAGAAACTCGTGATGATCCAATTGAGTAAGAACGTATGGAGGGACTTAAGGAGCAATAATTCCTCGCTTGCGTTCATTACATTAAAGATCATCTCAGAATTGATGAATGAAGTAAAAGTAGTAATTTTGTTAAATCTATATAATTTTGTTAGATCTGTTTTGCGAGTCCAGTTTGCAAGCCCTCGCCAATAGGGGCTTACATGTTGGTATGGGTAGGGCATCAGGGGAAGTGTCATGCGGTGTTTGATCCGAGCACTTTAGCTCTATCTCTATTCTATGATGGGTGCATGTGGGATGGCAATGGTATTTGATCCATTGGGAGGCTTCACACACTCATGTATAGAGGTGGGGCAGCCACCTATCCTTTCTATTGCACATTGCAAACTTATGAACCAGACCAAAGATATGAATTGAATGCATGTATATGTTTGTTGCATTATTTTGTTTCTTCACTGAGCCATGATGTGTGCTCACCTTTTTGATGTCGAATATTTTTAGTTGATGATGGAGGTCCTACTGTAGAAGATTATGTGAATGCTCCCATGTACGGACATGTTGCGGCGATGGATATGGAAGTGATGGAGTCGCATGATTCGTCGTGCGAGTGCAACTCATGCGTCTTTGATTAGATATATTGGTTGGATTATTTAGAAGATGTAATTGATTAAATTATTTTATTTTATGTCTTCAGTTCTTTGAGATAATTGGATACTTTATTTATGATATCACTGTTAGACACTCAGTTCATTAATATTAAAGACTTCCGCTATTATTTATTTACTCTGATTATGGTTGTGCATGTGTATGGTTTAAGCAAAAAGGACACAACCTATTCGAGATCCTGATTGAACCGTTGGATCATAAACGGTTCATCACACTATTCTGCTGCTGGTGCAGAATTGGGGTGTGACAACTTGGTATCAGAGCCCTTGGACCCTGTCTTTTAAACCTGTATACCTCCACAAAAGTTTGTGAACTGAGTTAGGATAAAATTTAAAAGCTTTAATAAGAACACACTATAAGTACCTGTGTTGTATGAGACAAAAATTAAGAAAGAGAATAATGCACTATTAAAATGAGAAACAAGTTTCATATACACATCGAGTAAAAATAGTATATATATATATATATATATATCTATATATATCCAAATCAGAGTACGGTCCATAATCCGGACAGTTACTCTGTAAGTATAAGGAAAAAGTAAAAGGAAATACATCATGGAGCTGGAGGTGCTGGAGGAGGAGGTGCCTCACGATCTCGGTCATAGTCTTCAGCATACACTCTCGTCTACCAGGCTACCTAAGTCTGGGTCACCTGGAGACTAGCTGCTAGATCGGCCATCCACTGATCAGATGCGCGCTGGGCCTCCCTAATCTCATGCAGTAACCCCATCACGTCATCTGGTAGTGGGTGCGAAGGACCAGCCGAGTGGGAAGGAACCCGAGAAGGGCCAGCTCCAGTGGAATGCAATGGTGATGGAAGAGGTATGGCATCCACATCCATGGACATATGATCATCATCCTTAGCATCACCCCCATGGACTCCTGCTGCCGCCTCAGGTCTGCTATCTCGACCCGAGTACTAGGACGCACCATCTTTCCTCTCCTTCTTTACTAACCTGTGCATCCCGCATCCCTATCTTGTTGGTGGCCTCCCAGTCAAGGTCAGACGAGAAGCTATCCTCATGAATCCTCTCATCAATTAAGTCGACATGCAGGCGAGTGAGCAGAGTAGTGATCAAATGCCCGTAGGGCAGGTTGCCTATCTGACCAGACATCGTAGTACGGATCATCGTCCTGATGATAATATATGGGAGGCAGATGGGCTGCCTAGTGCAGATGTTGTACAAGAGATACTGGGTCAACTGGGAAATTTTCTCATAATGCCCACTTTGTGGAATCAGGTTGTGCTGAATAATCTTGCAGTACACCCGAGGTTTCGGCCATAGGTTGATTGCCTTTATCTCCCAGCAATCATCTCTAAGAAGCTGGCGATCAATCTCTGCACGCATCATCAAAGATAGGAACTGGGGTTCCTTGGGTGCACAGTATACCAAAGGGCCATCGTTTGAAATACCCAGGAGATCAGCCAACTCCTGGCAGTTAAAGGAGATCTCCACCCCTTTAACATAACTGGTGATCCTGAGCTCTCTACCCCTGTCTGTATCATTTGGATCACCCACTACCTGAAAGTTGCAATAAAACTACTTCACCAGAGCAGAACAGGTGCAAGCCTCATATAATATCACGGGGAGCCAACCCGTGTCACCAAAGGCACCCTCTACATTAAACAATGCTAGATTAGCCAAGTTTACACAATGACCCCCTTCCACCTTTTTACGCTCATAACAAGCATACTGAGCCTCTGCTTCATTAGACCGGAAGCGGATAGGATCATGAACTCTGGAAACTTTGGTGTGAGCCATGTTATCTGCAAAGACACAGACAAATAGACAAGATATGAGTTATAGAGCAAAACTCAAAAATTTTGGCATTATAACGGCATGATTTGGCCAAAAGCCTCACTTTTCACCCAAACAGTTGGGCAAGAGGACTTACATATGTTCCAAACCATCCTGCAAGGCTCATACAATTGGAAATTTAAACTAGGAAGATTGAATTTGAAGAAATTTCAACAATTTGAAAAAATCCCAAAAATTAGGTCAAAAATGAAAAATTTCAAGTTTCTCAAAAACTAACCGATGAAATGTAAATTTTCTGTAGGGCTTTCATCCATTGGTTGGCCAATAGCAAAAGCCCCCAATAAAAATCAAATTTTTACGGTTAGAAAATTTTTAATTTGAAGAAAACGCTATAAATAGAGAAAAACCTAGTTTTGAAAGCTTAAAAATGAGGACCAGTAGAGAACATACCTGAAGGAATGGAGCGGAGGTCGTGAATGGAAGAAAGAATCACCAAGCACGAGTGGTCGACACTGTAGCAACTCAGTGGAAGCAAGTTGAGTTGAGAGCAAAATAGAAAGTGAGAAATGACTCAAAAAATCAGGTTTAAAACCTGATTTGGGGTCTTGTGGTCACAAAATTTGACCAAATCTGCGACCACACGATCGACCCCACAATCGACCACAGGTTATCGGTGAGTTGACAGACTTCGTGTGGTCGGGACCCTGTGGTCGGACATATTCCGACCCCACGATCGACCACAGGCTCTCGATGAGCTGACAGGGTTTTGTGAGGTCGCATACCCTGTGGTCGGACATATTGCGACCCCACCATCGACCACATGATGGAAAATACAGTATTTTAACTGAATGACTTGGAAAATTGGAATTTTACATTGATTAATTGGATTTTGACATGGAAATGACGTATATTATGATTGCCTCACATGTTCTATGATTTTTCAGACACTACCACCACCGAAACAGGAAATGGCTGGGCGAAGAGTAACCAGGTGAGGACGTAACCTAATTCCACCACCACCACCTGTGGAGGAAGATAGCCATAAAAATTTTGAAGGACAAGGGAATCAGAATATGGCACCACCAGGAGCTAATAGCTAGGCAAATCCTACAAACTTGCCAGCTCCACCTACAGATTTGGCTACAGCAGTTATGAACTTGGCACAACAGCTGCAGTAAATACAGCAAGTACAAACCAATATGCAAGCTGCTATGGGAATGGTTTTTTCAGCTGTACGTACTACACCTATGCTAGCCAGACAAGCTAGCACAGTACCAGGGGGTAGCAACGCGGTACCCCAAGCACCTCAAATGCCAATTGCACAAGCTCCAGTATGGAACCCTGAGATAGCCCAAGGCAGTTACCAGTATCAACCACCTATATATGAGGCCTATGCTCAGTATCAATTGGACCATTCTCGATTGATCGAACATTTTCTGAAAATAAAACCTAAGGAATATAATGGCAAGCCAGTGGATCTTTTATGGCCATCTCATTGGATCGATGAGATGGAGAGGAATTTTATGATGATGACTGTTAATGAGGAGGAAAAAGTACTGTGTGCAACATTTATGTTGAAAGGTGATGCACATACTGGTGGAAGTCTACTCGGACTTATCTGTTAACCAAGCACGCCCAATTGACCTGGGCTATCTATAAAGAGTCATTCTTCGAGAAATATTTTCCCAGAAGTTTCAGAGATGCTATGGGAATAGAGTTCTTGAGTTTGTATCAGGGACAGATGACCGTGGATGCATATCAACAGCGTTATGAAGAGCTGTTTTTCTTTGCTCCCTTTAGCATGCAGGAGGAAAATACTAAAACCCAGAGGTTCGTTATGGGACTTAGGGGAAGCATTCAAGAGCATGTTTTGGGGCTAGAAAAGAAAGTTTATAATGAAGCCGTACAGATTGCTCAAGTGCTACAATCGAGCCAGAAGGAGAGCTACTTTGCTCAGAATAGAGATATCAAAAGGCCGAATGGAAATTCTTATAACGGAGGGAACACAAAGACATTTAAAGCCTTTCATACTCAAGGATTTAATGCTGCAGCCAAGACTACTTCAACAGTCCAACCTCAACAGAAGCAAAACAACGAAGGAGTAAAATGCTATAACTGTAATCAAATGGGACATTATTCACGGGAGTGTCCTAAGCCTAGGAAGCAGCTACAGTAAGGAAAGGTTTATGCAGTTACATCTGAGGATGTTGCAGCATCGTCTGATGTGGTCACAGGTATGACCTGAACCGTTCATTTTATATTACTTTGTGTGAGCATGTAGACTAAATTAAAATAAATCACAAGTATCGTCCCTATTAATGACATACCCGCTAGAGTGCTCTTTGATTCTAGAGCTACTCATTCTTTTATATTTATGTCATTTGGAAAGAAGCTAAATCTATCCCTCAAATCGTTAGACTAAAAATTGCTTGTACAATCACCTATGGGATTAGAAGTGGAATTAGAAAAAGGTTACGGACCATGTCCAGTTCTTATCGGCGAGAAGATTTTGGATGCAACCTTGATTCAACTCGAGATGGCAGACTTTGACGTTATCTTGGGAATGGATTGGTTAGCTCGGCATTCTGCAAACCTATTATGTGCAGAAAAGAAACTGACATTTAAAGACAAGGAAGGAGCAGAGTTCAGTTTTGCGGGAACCAGACTATCCCGTAAACGAAAACTCATCCTCTCTACATTAAAGGCTAGAAAATGCCTCGAGAAAGGAGGAGTTGGGTATCTAGTATATGTGGTTGATCTCACCAAGGAAGTACCACGAATGAAAGATATTGATGTTGTGCGTGACTTTCCAGATGTATTTCCTGAAGAACTACCAGGATTGCCACCCGACCGAGCGACAGAGTTCGTTATAGATCTTATACCCGGAGCCGCACCAGTATCTAAAGCACCCTATAGAATGACTCCTACTGAACTGAAGGAACTAAAGGTACAATTACAGGAATTACTGGACAAGGGTTATATCAAACCCAGCATATCACCAAAGGGAGCACCGATATCGTTTGTGAAGAAGAAAGACGGTAGTGTTTGACTGTGTATAGACTATCGAGAATTGATAATTTTACAATCAAGAATCAATACCCGTTGCCTCGGATCGATGACTTGTTCGATCAGTTGCAAGGTGCCAAGGTGTTCTCCAAGATTGATCTTCGGTCAGGATACCATCAGCTGAAGATTAAGGAATGTGATATTCCAAAGACAGCATTTAGAACAAGATATGGACATTATGAATTTTTAGTCATGTCTTTTGGATTGACTAACGCACCCGTAACTTTTATGGAACTCATGAATCGGGTATTCCATGATATGTTGGATACATCAGTCATTGTATTTATTGATGATATATTGGTCTACTTCAAGGACAAGGAAACTCATGTCATGAATCTAAGAGCCGCTCTGCAATGACTAAGAAAAGATAAGCTTTACGCCAAATTTACAAAGTGGGAGTTTTGGCTAAATGAGGTCGCTTTCCTAGGCCATGTTGTATCTGCTGAAGGAATTAAAGTGGATCCTAGCAAGATTGAAGCCATTGTAAAATGGAAAACACCTAAGAGTGTTGTAGTAATCAGAAGTTTCCTAGGTCTAGCTGGGTATTATCGACGATTCGTGGAAGATTACTCTAGAATCGCTGTACCTCTCACCAGTTTGACTAAGAAAGGAGAAAAGTTTGTTTGGACCGATAAATGTGAAGAAGGTTTTCGAACATTGAAAACTAGATTGATATCTGCTCCAATCTTGACTATTCCTATTCCAGGACAATCGTTTACCTTGTACACTGATGCGTCTGGGTTAGGTTTAGGATGTGTATTTATGCAAGGAGAACAAGTAGTTGCATATGCCTCAAGACAACTAAAGACATATGAGAAGAACTATCCCACTCATGACTTGGAATTAGCACTAGTAGTACATGCTGTCAAGATATGGAGACATTATTTGTATGGAGAGAAATTTTAGAATAAATGAGATCATAAGAGTCTCACTTATCTTTTTAACCAAAAGGAGTTGAACATGAGACAAAGAAGATGGCTGAAACTATTAAAGGATTATGATTACGATATCCAGTATCATCCAGAGAAAGCTAATGTAGTTGCTGATGCACTAAGTAGAAAAGCAATGATAAAATCCCAAAGAGAGGTTAACACGACTGCGACAATGTGTGTTATAGGAAAAGTATTCAATCATGGTAATGAGCAGTTCGTGATAGATGCACCGGGTGGATCAACCAACCAAGGGTTTATTCATCGGTTTTCAAATATGTTTGCCACATTAAAGATTGTACCTAATATAATAGATGAAGTGAAAGTCGCTACTAAATCAGACCCTTATCTGAGAACCGTACAAGAAGATATCGAAAAAGGTAGGGCTATTCCTGAGTTCACCTTGGACATTGAAAAGGTACTAAAGTATAAAGGAAGAGTATGTGTGCCTGAAAATGAAGACTTAGATATTAGACACAGACTAATGAAGGATCCTCACACCACTGCTTATTCAGTACATCTTGGAAGTACAAAGATGTATCATGATTTGAAGAAATTATATTGGTGGAGAGGAATGAAAATAGATGTAGCTAAATTTGTGACTCAATGCCTAAATTGTCAAAGGGTAAAGACTAAACGGCAAAGACCTGCAGGATTGTTGTAGCCACTACCTGAACCAGCTTGGAAATGGGACTACATCACTATGGACTTCATCACCGGATTACCATTGACTCCCCGAGTAGTTGACGCGGTCTGGGTGATAGTAGATCATCTGACTAAGATAGCTCATTCCATAGCTATACGACCTCAGCATACCCTAGAGGGGTTAGCCAAGCTATATGTGGATAATATTGTCAGATTACATGGTGTACCAGAAAGCATTGTGTCCAATAGAGACCCACGCTTTACCTCAAAGTTTTGGAAAGGATTACAGAAGGCTATGGGTACAACGTTAAAGTTTAGTACTGCATTCCATCCTCAGACAGACGGACAGTTGGAGCATACAATTCAGATTTTAGAAGACATGCTTCGAGCCTATGTTATTGATTTCAAGGGATCATGGGATGAGAAACTACCACTGATTGAGTTCGCCTATAACAATAGCTATCAGGCTATTATACAGATGTCACCTTATGAAGCACTGTATGGTAGGAAGTGTCGAACTCCTTTGTTTTGGAATGAAGTTGGTGAACGGAGTATCGTTGGACCAGAATTTATTGAAGAGACTTGTCAAGTAGTCAACATTATCAAGGAAAGAGTTAGAACAGCTCAGAATCGTCAGAAACAATATGCAGATACTCGATGTCGAGACCTTGAATTCGTTGTAGGTGATAAGGTATTTTTTAAACTATCACCTATGTGAGGCTTAAAATGATTCAGGGAGAAAGGGAAGCTAAGTCCGAGATATGTCGGGCCATATGGGATTCTCTCTAAACATGGAAAAATAGTATATCAGTTAGCACTGCCCCCATCTATGTCAAGTGTGCATGATGTATTTCATATCTCATTACTGAAGAAGTACGTCAGAGATCCAATACACGTTATAACAGCGGATCCACCGAGTCTAACTGATGATTTGACATTCGAAGTAGCACCAACTGAAATCACCAGCAAGGTTCAACGTCTACGCAATCGTGACATTTATTATGTTAAGGTTATTGGAAAAAGCCAAGATATAGAAGAGATCACATTGGAAGAAGAGAATGCTATGCGAAAGCAATATCCTTACCTTTTTGACTCAGAAGGTATGTGTAAATTTTGAGGATGAAATTTCTAATAAGAGGGGGGAGTTGTAAGACCCGTATCGAACTAACCGGTCTTACCACCTTGTATCAGGTCTTCCTATCATGGTCGAGCCAAGTGGACCAAGTGCGTGAAGAAACCACAAGACCAGGTATGAAATCAACCAAAAAACAGTCAATTATGAGTGTGTGGTCGCATACCTAAACAGGTGTGACTGACCACACCTCAAAAGAGTCCAACCATATGAATTCAGGTCGTGTGGTCGGGCATTCCAGAAGGTGTGGTCGACGGATTCTGCGACCCCATCTCCGACCATACGAACCCAGTCAGAACCAAAAATTAGGAAACCTTCCTAATTCGAAGGGGGGTCTTTCCTAAACTCATTAGGGCATATTATGGAGGGTTTTCCTCTATAAATAGGACGTCCCTTAGTTTCTTTCACTTCTTTAGAACTCTAATTGAAAGTGAGAGAAAGAGAAGAGAAGGAAGAGAAGGAAAATTAAAGAGGAAGACTAAGGAGGAGGAAAATTCAAAGAAAACTCTGAATCTTCAGCAAGCTTAAGGTATGAACATATTTCCCATGATAAATTGAGAGCCTAGAATAGTTTATGAAGAAGATAGGATTTAGGAGAAACCCAAACCATTTATCCACGGATAAATTTCAAGACAATCCATGGAGGAAATTATGTGGACAATGGATTGAGTATAAAATAATAGTTTTGAGCTATAGAACAATCATAGGAAGGACCATGAGGATAAGTCAAAGGATTCAAACATGAAGGAATGAAGTTAAGAGTGAAAGGTCGACTATCAACGTGTGGTCGCACTTGTGGTCGCATGATGTGCAACCACACAAGACACACATGTCTGATCACATGCCCTCGGGAAGTTCCACGGAGGGTGTGGTCGCACGTGTAGTCGGAGTATGTCTGACCACACCTTGCGACCCCACGCCCTGTGGTTGCAGAAATTGAGACCACAGGTGCTGCCACACCTGCGACCCCTCAGTTTCTGTTAGTCTAAACTCATGAGATTAATTTTAATTAAAAATCTATAAACTTGTTAAGTTTTCATGTGATTTAAGAGTGAATTACAAAGCTTGAACGAGGATCTACTATCATCCAAAGGTGAGGGAACAAGACCTAAACTAATTGGTTAATGATAAACTATTTTTATTTATTGAGTCTAATGCCATGAATGATTCTATGCTTGTATGCGTGTATTGTGAATATCAGATGTCATCCAATATTCCTGCTATTACTGTTCATGCATATTTAATTCAGTTTATTTATAACATGATGATGATGATGATGCTAGGAATAAGCATGTGAATGTTTGTGTGTGGTTAGTGTACTTGATGCGAGTAGAGCATCAGGGGGAGGACATGACACTGTGGTTCATCCTGGTCACCAGACTCTAGCTCTATCTCTACTCAAGTTTTGTCCACTAACATCATCGTATCGCCATTACCTTAGCAGAATTATTACGTCGTAGGGCATCAGGGGAGGTGGTCTCGGACTGTGTAGTCTCTGACTCTACCGGGGGCCTTAGCTCTATCTCTATGGACGTATTGAGGGATGCTTGGGTGAGGCCTTGGATACACTGTTTGACACTAGGATTGGTTAGTTGCAAGCCCAGTTTGTAAGCCCTCGCCAATAGGGGCTTACATGTTGGTATGGGTAAGGCATCAGGGAAAGTGTCATGCGGTGTTTGATCCGGGCACTTTAGCTCTATCTCTATTCCATGTTGGGTGCATGTGAAACGACAATGGTGTTTGATCCATTAGGCGGCTTCACACACTCATGTATAGAGGTGCGGCGGTCACCTATCCTTTCTATTGCATATTGTAAACTTATGAACCAAACCAAAGATATGAATTGAATACATGCATATGTTTGTTGCATTGTTTTGTTTGCTCACTGAGCCATGATGTGTTCTCACCCTTTCGACGTCGAATATTTTTAGTTGATGATGCAGGTCCTACTGTAGAAGATTATGTGAATGCTCCGGTGTACGGACATGTTGCGACGATGGATATGGAAGCTATGATGGAGTCACATGATTCGTCGTGCGAGTGCAACTCATGCGTCTTTGATTAGATATATTTGTTGGATTATTTAAAAGATGTAATTGATTAAATTATTTTATTTTATGTCTTCGGTTATTGAGATAATTGGATACTTTATTTATGATATCACTGTTAGATACTCAGTTCATTAATATTAAAGACTTCCGCTATTATTTATTTACTCTGATTATGGTTGTAAATGTGTATGGTTTAAGCAAAAAGGACACAGCCTATTCGATATCCTGGTTGAACCGTTGGATCATAAACGGTTCATCACACCATTCTGGTTGGTGCAGAATTGGGGTGTGACAAGATTAGTTAAACTTGCAATCATTAAACATATGCAAGTCTATTTCCTTTGAAGAGTCAATCGAAACTACACCCTCATCCTTTGGGACAAGAGCACATTGGTCCTCTTACTATCCTTGAAGAGTCAATCGAAACTACACCCTTATCCTTTGGGACAAGAGCGCACTGGTCATCTTACTATCTGTGTAGAACCTGCGAAAAGATAATCACTCTCGGAATCCCACCACCTTTGGGTGTAAGAAACTCCTAAAATAAAGATCCTTCATCCATGTGCATGAGTATACATGATTTTTGATACTGCCACCTTTGGGTGGACAATGCCGCTCTTTGCTGCTTCCACAAAAATAAAAATCTTGACAATGTCACATTTGAGTGAGCACTGCCTTCTTTGTTGTGTTTATAAATGCATAAGTATTGGATTGAGCATATCATGATAGAACCAAGCTTGCCACTTTGGTGGTCCCACTTAATCCTTACACAACATGTACAAATCGTAATTTGAATAAACTGGGACAATGCCACCTTTGGGTGAATACTACCATTTTTTAAAACATCTACAAACACAGTCGCTTGAATTTGAACACATCATGATAGAACAAGGTATACCACTTTGGTGGGATCCACCAAGTTCCACCATGATATGAATAGATCCCAATCTGCAACACTAGTGGATATATATAACCATGAATGTTTCTCAAAATGCAAATAAACATACAATTAAACATGCACTTTATCTCAACAATCAATATGGTAAAAGAATATTAAGAAAAACTAACAGAAACACTACAAATCGAACTCCAAAAGAGCATTCATTTGGAAAAATAATTTTTCCAACGTACCCAAATACAACAATATATATTTTAGAATGAAGAGCATTGAAAATCGAGTCCAACAGAATAAATCAGAGGTCAATCTGACCTTCCAAGCTCCCATAAATCCAGTTTAAAGTCGGATTGTGAATGCAGTCAAAAAACTGCAAGACAAACAGGCCTTAGCCCTGGACCGGGATGAACCACGGTCTGAACCAAACTGAGCTGGTCTGGATCTACCAAACCGGTTCAACCCGATCCATGGTCTCTAGGTTACCGGGCCAAAAATTAGGGTCACAAAGCGGGACTGTCAGGTCAAGACATTTGGGTCTTCAGGTTGGATTATCCGGATTACTGGGTCCCTTATCCAGGTTGACCCACCTACAGGGTCTTTGGGTGGTCGGGCCTAGACTGCCTGGTCAGGCCTGGGCTGGTTTTTGCTGGCCTGGCTTGGCCTGGTCTGGGCTGGCCGGGCCTAGGTTGGCTTGGCCTGGCCGGGCTAGAGAAGCCTCGGCTGGGCTAGCTCTGGCTGGGCCGGTCTGGGCTTGGCGGGCCTGGGCTGGCTGGACTGGACCCGAGTCAACCCTGCCAAAACCGGCTAGGGTTTATGATTCTGCGCCGAGTCGACCTGGCGATGACTCGGTGTCGTTAGACAATTTTTTTTTAAACCAACTGCCGGTGCGTGGATCTCAAGCGCTTTTTTAGGTAACGGGTGAGGGCGAGTCAGGCTACCTCCGGCGACCAACTTTGTGTCGTTCGACTACGCTTTCAGAGTGCTATAAGCTGGCATAATTTATTTTGAATTTTATCGATCTGAAACAATTTCGAAGGGTCTATACTTTGACAGTTTCGTAGGAAAAAATTATTGAGAAAAATTTCTTTTCTTTTCAATCCAATCTTTCATATAGTTCTTAGTCATCATTGCCTATGATCCTAGGTCTGTGTGGGTGGCACTAATACCAAATGTTAGAATTTTTAATGCAAATTGGGGTTTTCCCATGGGATTTCTCATTAACCCTAACGAATCCACCACATAGATTACTAGAATACAATGGGTAATAAAAGAGATGATAGAACACATACCATTTGCTGTAGAATGATTTTCGACCGTTTCCTATAGCTTGAATGCCTCAATTAGAGTCTTTCACAACCTCTTGAGATCCCTTTTTACCTCTCTGCGTATGGGAGCATCAGAGAGATAAAAAACCAATGGCTGCGGGGACCCTAATCATAGTATTTATAATACTATCCCGAACCCAGAACCATTCCCATAGTAGACTGGGTTGGTGGGTTGATAGTCTCTAACCAGTGATAGACCAAACCTAAACCCATCAAACTAGTAATTGAACTCTCACTTAACAACTGGTTAAGTAATTGATCAAGCCCACACAACAGGAATCTAACAGTGGATGGCAGAGTCAACAGTGGTACTCATCGATAAGAGAAATGAAGCACACTTTCTTGCGATTTCTTTCCAAAATGGAAAGAGGAGGTTACACAAGAATCAAAATAAAATATACAAAAGTACTACAACATATATCACTGCACCAAGTAAAACGAGATATACAACATATATAAACCCTATAAATCATATAAAAAAAAAACTACAAACCATGAACACAAAAAAAAAAAAAAATATCAAAAACGCAGAACATGCAAATAAGTAAAAGAAAAACACAGAACACAAACAGAAAAAAAAAATTTTGAATCCTATAAAACTTAGGAGAGAAGTGTGGGAACTAGCAAGGATGTTTGATAGAGAAGGATTGGAGCTAGGGCTTCAAAATCAAAGAAATGAAGAAGAATAAAAATTTGACTATAGAAAAAATTCACAAAAACAAATAGAAATAAAAAAACCCAAAATCTATAAACCTACCAACAAGTGCGGGAGTTAGCAAGAATGTTCAACAGATAAGACAATGAAGCTACCCCTTTTGAGTTGCACATCGACAGTAATGCAGTCCAATTGCATCCATGTTTAACAAATATGTCATTATATCAAGACCCGAGCCCACAAAACCCATTTGACCCAAGACCATTTGGCCCAGGACCATGGTATAAATCAAGTTACAAAAGAACCAAAGAATCTAGTCCTAGTCATCTTGAAATCAGTCCATTTTTGGTATTTTTTAAGTCCCTAGTAGAGAGTAAGGTGGTATTTTCTATTCAATGATTCTATAGTCTTTTCTATATTGGAGCTTACATCTAGACATTAGACTTTACATCAAGATATTGGAATTTACATCAAAACTTTGGAGCTTGCATCAATGCACATTGGGATAAGTTTCAATGTCTTAAAACAAGAATCAACACATTAGGGCAAGTTTCTATGTATTGAAAATTTAAATGGAAGGACTTTTGCCTGTGGTCCAACCCATGGTAAAAACTACCTCATCCCCCCCCCCCCCATTGCTCAGTGCTTCGACTCGAGGTTCAAAAGTTCAAGAGACTGATTTTCTTGCAAGGAAAAGAGTAGATTCAGAATTCAGGTAAGGAATGAAAAATATGAAAATAAGGGCTTCAGTTTATAAAATTTGTGAATAATGATTTATGTTTTTCTTTTATTTTCTCTATGTATAATCTCAGCCTTAGGATTATAGGGGATGGTAGAGATGATTTTGAGCTATTTAAGATTTGTTAAGCTTATAAATAGTGACTTATTCTCATGTAATGGAAGAAGATGATTTAGTGAATGAAATTTAAATTGAAGTTTATCTTCTCCTTTGAACCTTGAAGAATTCATTTTGAAACCTAGAAGAATTTCACTTCAACCTTGAAGAGTTGGAGCTTCCTTATTCCTTGAAATCTTGAACAAGAATCATTCCATTCTGGAAGAGTTGGAACTTTATTCTTCACCTACTTCCTTGAAGAGTTGTAGGCCACCTTTGGAATTGATTTACATCTTAAAAGAGAAGTAAGTCACCCCACCTTCACTTCCATCAATTATTTTTTTTACCTTAAAAAAAATTCAAAAATTATTTATGTACTTCACCTCCCTTTTAGTTCCTTTGATTTTGTATAAATCCACTCTCTCGATCTATTTTTTTTTAAAAGCCAAAGTAGGCTTACATTATTTGGTATCAGAGCTTTGAAGGAGAGGATTTCTGATCATGGTACTCAATATGGATGCATATTCATTTTACCATACACTAGAACCACTAAAGTTGAATGATTGTGACATTCCATTGTCATCACTTATCTTATTTTACAATAAATGGAGTGATGTCTACACATATTAATGGCATGACACATGATTATTTAATGCATGATGAATTTCTTAATTTCCCTTTCGACCTCAATGGAGCTGAAATACTTTTTGGGTGGAACAAGAATTCGAGGACGAATTCTTTTAAAGAAGGGGAGAATGATGCAACCCAATTGCATCCATATTCAACAATTATGTCATTATATCAAGGCCCAAACCCATAAAATCCATTTAACCTAAAATCAATTGGCACAGGACCAAGGTATGAACCAAGCTACAAAAGAATTAATGAAACCCTAGCCACCTTAAAACTAATCATTTTTTGGATATCTTTCAAGTCCCTAGTAGGGAGTGAGATGACATCTTCTATTCAAAGATTTTAATATATTCTTTACATTGGAGCTTGCTTCAAGACATGGGACTTTACATCAAGATATTGAAACTTACATCAAAACTTTGGAGCTTGCATGCACATTAGGATAAGTTTCAATGCCTTGAAACAAGAATCAACATATTGGAATAAGTTTCTATGTATTGAAATTTTTAAATCCTTTATATTTCTTTTATTTTCTCTATGTACAATCTCAACCTTAAGATTATAGGGGATGGTTGAAATTATTTTAAGTTATTTAAGGTTTGTTAAGCCTATAAATAGTGGTTTATTCTTAAATAATAGTAGAAGATGATTTGATAAATAAAATTTGGATTGAAGTTTATCTTCTCTTTTGAACCATGAAGAGTTCATCTTGAAACTTAAAAGAGTTTCACTTCAACTTTGAAGAGTTTGAGCTTTTCTATCCCTTAAAACCTTGAAGAAATTTCATTCCATCCTAGAAGAGTTGAAATTTTATTTTTCACCTACATCCTAGAAGAGTTGTAAGCCACTTTTGGAGTTGATTTACATCCTAGAAGAGAAGTAAATCACCCTATCTTTACTTACATCAATTATTTCTTTTTTACTTTAAAAAAAATTCAAAACTTCATTTTTGCACTTCACTTCCCTTTTGGTTCTTTTGATTTTGTATAAATCCACTCTCCCGATCCATTATTTCTATAAGCCAAAATCAGCTTACATAATTTGGTATCAGAGTAATTTGAAGTGATTCTTATGAATGAAATGTGTCTATGTGCAATTCTAGAAATACCCCCTAAATGATATAAACTGACTCTGGCTTATAAAAAATGGATCATGAGAGTGGATTTATATAAAATCAAAGGAACTAAAAGGGAGGTAAAGTACAGAAATAAATTTTTGAATTTTTTTAAGGTAAAAAAAATAATTGATGAAAGTGAAGGTGGGATAATTTACTTCTCTTTTAGGATGTAAATCAACTCCAAAAATAGCTTACAACTCTTCAAGGAAGTAGGTAAAGAATAAAGTTCTAACTCTTCTAGAATGCAATGAAACTTCTCCAAGGTTTTAAGGAATAGGAAAGCTCCAACTATTCAAAGTTGAAGTGCAACTCTTCTAGGTTTCAAGATAAATTCTTCAAGGTTCAAAAGAGAAGATAAACTTTAATCTAAATTTCATTCACTAAATCATCTTCTTCATTGCATGAGAATAAACCATTATTTATAGGCTTAACAAATCTTAAATAGCTCAAAATAATCTCAACCTTCCCCTATAATCCTATGGCTGAGATTATACATAGGGAAAATAAAAGAGAAACATAAATGATTTAAAAATTCTAATACATATAAACTTATCCCAATGTGTTGATTCTTGTTTCAAAGCTTTGAAACTTATCCCAATGTGCATTGATGCAAGATCTAAAGTTTTGATGTAAATTATAATATCTTGTTGTAAAGTCCAATGTCTTAATGTAAGTTCTAATATAGAGAAGACTATAGAATTATTGAATAGAAAATACCACCTTATTCTCCACTAGGGACTTGAAAGATCACCAAAAAGAGACTGATTTCAAGATGACTAGGGCTAGATTCTTTGGTTCTTTTGTAGCTTGGTTCATACCATGGTCCTGGGCTAAATGGTCTTAGGTCAAATGGGTTTTATAGACTTGGGTCTTGATAAAATGATATAATTGTTAAACATGGATGCAATTAGACTGCATCATTCTCCCCTTCTTTAAAAGAATTTATCCTTAAATTCTTGTTTTACCCACCAAAAGTACTTCAACTCTTTCGGGATCAAATAAAAGATTAGAAAATTCATCAAACATTAGATATCCAAATGTTTTATGTGCATAATGTGTGTAGGAGTCGTTCAATGTATTGACAGATTGGATAAGTGATAAAGGTGGGATGACACAATCATTTAACTTTTGTGATTCTAGTGTATGGTAAAATGAATTCATATCTATATTGAGTGCCATGATTAAAAATCCTCTCCACCAAAACTCTGATACCAAATGATGTAAGCCAATTTTGGCTTATGAAAATAATAGATCGAGAGAGTGAATTTATACAAAATCAAGGAACCAAAAGGGAGGTGAAATGTAAAGATTAATTTTGGAATTTTTTTTAAGTTATAAAAAAGGAAATAATTCATGAAAGTGAAAGTGGGGTGACTTACTTCTATTCTTGGATGTAAATCAACTCCAAAGGTAGCCTACAACTCTTCTAAGAAGTAGGTGAAAAATAAAATTCCAACTCTTTTAGGATGGAATGAAACTTCTTCAAGATTTCAAGGGATAGGAAAGCTCTAACTCTTCAAGGTTGAAGTGAAATTTTTCTAGATTTCAAGATGAACTCTTCAAGGTTCAAAAGAGAAGATAAACTTCAATTCAAATTTCATTCACTAAATTATCGTCTTCCATTACATGAGAATAAACCACTATTTATAGGCTTAACAAATCTTAAATAGCTCAAAATAATCTCAATCATCCCCTATAATCCTAAGGTTGAGATTATACATAGAGAGAAACATAAATGATTTAAAAATTCTAATACATTGAAACTTGTCTCAATGTGTTGATTTTTGTTGAAACTTGTCCCAATGTGCATTGATGGAAGCTTCAAAGTTTTGATGTAAATTCCAATATCTTGATATAAAGTCCAATGTGTTGATGTAAGCTCTAATATAGAGAAGACTATAGAATCATTAAATAGAAAATGCCACCTTACTCCCCATTAGGGACTTAAAAGATCACCAAAAAGGGACTGATTTCACAATGACTAGGGCTAGATTTTTTGGTTTTTCTATAGCTTGGTTCATACCATGGTCTTGGGCCAAATGGTCTTGGGTCAAATGGGTTTTGTAGGCTTGGGTCTTGATATAATGACATAATTGTTAAACATTGATGCAATTGGGCTGCATCAGATAGAGAAGGCGATGGAGGTTGGGCGACAATGAAGCTATCCCTTCCAATTTACTCCTCGACAGAGAAGGCAATGGAGGCTGGGCTTACCAGAGAAGACAATAAAACTACCCCTCCAATTTGCTCTTCAGCAGAGAAGGGATGAAGCTACCCCTTCTGATTTGCTTTTGAATAGAATAGGGAGGGCTTCAAGTTCAATAGAGAAGAGAGATTCAAATACTATTCAAAAGAAAAGGGAGTTTACCGCTAAGATAAATAGAGAACTCGCGATCAATAAGGGAGTTGGATTTGATTAGTGATTTTTGCCGATGGAAGAAAGCAAGATTTTGTAGAGGAAGAAACCTACCTACGATGACCTTATTGCAAAGAAAGCGTAAGAAGCGGGAATTGAAAAGTTACCGCTATTTATACAAAAGAGTGAAAAAAAAATAGAAATATGTTTTTTTTTATTAATACAAATATGTATAGTAGCGGTAATATACCGTCTCTATTTATTTTATACGGAGGTCGATAGAAGATTCTGATGCCAAATACTGGATAATCCTTCCATTAACAAGCGGTTTATTTGACTACCTCTAATATATACATTTAAGGGTGGTTATTCTACCGCCTAAAAAAAACTAAGTATTTATGCCAAAAGTCGGGCTAGTACTCATTGGTATAGGGATGGGAATAATATCTGTCCTCATGTTATAAAACCGCCTCTTAGTAGGATATTTAGCGACGGTATTTATAACCGCCAATATATATTTGGCTAATCTGTTACAATTGAGGCCTTTGTTTTGTAGTGCAACTCTCATTTCATCAAACCCACCACCTTCCACCCATCCTTATCAAATGTGACCCGTCTATGGTTGGGGGTTACTAAACCTATCAACAAGCTAAATTTGTGTGTCACAAAACATTCCATCTCATCAGTATTTCTCTCCCCCTAACACCCATAGAGAATGAACCAACCTCATATACCATAGCTAGAAAAGATCTTAATTAAGTTCAAGCCATCATGAATGATGAGTTCACTGCTCTCCTCCGTAATGGCACTTGGAAATTGGTTCCACCAAATGCAAAGATGAATTTGGTAGGTAACAAGTGGGTTTATCACATCAAAAGAAACTTAGATAGATCTATTTCAATATACAAAGCTAGACTTGTAGGTAAAGGTTTTCATCAAAGGGAAGGAATTGAATATTTTGACACTTTCAGTACAATGGTCAAACCCACTACCATCAAAACAGTATCTATTGCTGTCTCTCGTGGCTGGGTACTGAGGCAAATTAATGTGCAAAATGCCTTCCTCAATGGAAGATTAAATGAAGATGTGTATATGACACAACTATAGGGATTTGCTGATCTGGCTTATCCACAACATGTATGCCATTTGCAACGTGCTCTGAATGGCTTGAAACAAGCCCCTTGTGCTTCGTCAAATCGGCTTGGTACATTTCTCATCTCCATCGGCTTCAAGTTTTCTCTCTCCGATTCGGCACTCTTTGTTCGAACATCACATCAGCATTTGATATATGTTCTCATATACGTTGATGATATCATTGTACCCGGATCAAATGTATCAATGATCAATGATCTTCTTGGCACTATTGGCACAAAATTTGCAATCACTGACCTAGGTGATTTACACTATTTCTTGGGAATTAAGGTCTATTTCTTGGGAATAGAAGTTCTGCGAACCAATGCTAGACTACATTTATCTCAAGGAATATATACGTTGGATCTTTCACAACGTGCCAAAATGGATAGTGCAAAACTAGTTTCCACTGCAACTTCAACTCGGCAGAGTCTATTGGCTCTACTTCTACCTTGATGATACACTCTCTACAGGAGTAATATGGGAGCCCTCCAGTTCTTGGCCCTAACACGGCCAGATATAGCTTTCTTTGTCAACAAAGTGTGCTGGTACATGCATAATCCAAGCACTGAAAATTAGTGTGCCGTTAAACGCAACTTGTGGTATTTAAAAGATATAATGGATCTTGGTGTTCAAATTTGCCCATCTTCCTCAACACAGCTCCATGCATACACTGATGTAGACTGGGCTGGATGTCCACAAGATCGATGTTCCATAAGTGGTTTCTGTATCTATCTCGGATGAAACTCAATCTCATAAAGATCCAAAAAGCAGCACATAGTTGCAGGGTCATCCGTAGAATCATAATACAAGGGCCTTGCAAACACATCGGTAGAATTACAATGGATCCGACAATTACTATTGGATCTTGGAATCTCTACATCACCGCCACTGCTTTACTGTGACAATATCAGTGCTACTTACCTAGAAGCCAATACATTATTCCATGCTCGTAAAAACACATAGAGATTCATTTTCATTTTGTACTAGAGCAAGTGACATCCAAATGGCTATGCATTTGATTTGTGTCCAGCACTGATCAAATAGCGGATATTCTTACAAAGAGCCTACCAGGACCAAGGTTTCTTTCACTTAGAGACAAGCTCAACATATGGAACCGACCGTTTTGCTTGTGGGGGAGTAAGAATGACTCGGCAATTTCGATTTGAATTCACCATATTCAAATTCAAACACTACGCCCAAAGGAGGTGTGTTGATGTAAACCAACAATCTGGTCCTGAACTTAAGGAACAACCAGATCCTTGCTAGTAAGAGTTTGATCTCTATTCTAACTCTCAACTTCAAACGACTTGTAATTTTGAATTCTTGTTATGAGTTTCTTCGTGTGAGTGAGATAGAGTTTGATACGGTTTCAAACTCTTATCTAGAAAATGTATTGTGTGTTCAAATTTTGAATTCTTGTTACACTTTTCAAATATATAAAAATACAAACTTGGTCGTAGAAACGACATGGTAGATGTGTGAAAACTGCCTCATATTGCCTTTTCAAGAGGCAAATAAAGGAAGAGATGTGGATCCCCCTCTTCACGTGAAGTGAGGATGACCCAACATTCATTGCCACCCACTTCAGCAGCATGAAATAGAGAATAGGTTGGGTGAGAGAGAGAGAGAGAGAGATGTATCTATTGGGTTATCAACTCATCAGAGGCAATCAAACGGGAAATTGCGGCAGCTGGTTTTCTCTTAGAACTCTCCTTGGAAGGCCAAAGAGAAATTCTTTATCCCCAATTTACTAGGAAAATTAGAGAGGGATTCAATCTCAACCACATTTTGATGGATTTGTGAGTGAGTGAAAGAGAGAGAGGACAAAACCATCAAAGCTACAGTCTCCTCTGCCAAAACCTCTCCAGGCTTCCTCCTCCAATGCTTGTGGGTGTTGTTGCTAGCGGTGCATGGGCTATTACTCATGATGGTTGGAAAAATTGAACCGGACAAAAAAATTCCCTCAATCTAATGTTGTGTTAGTCCAGATTCAAAAGAGCTAGCGTACACTGGTTGCTGCTGCTTTGCTAAGGTTTTCACAAGGTAGATGGAGAAAGCATGGACAGTGTCAAGTTTTCAACTCAAAAGTTCGAACTAGTAAGTGGAAGGACTCCATATATAAGACCCCAAGATAGATTCCAATCTCATTAGCAATGTGAGACAAATCTCAATTCTCCCCCTCACATGTAGTCCCACCGTTAGTGGTGTATATGTGGTAGTATGACACTTTTTAGGTGATTGATTCCACTTTTCAGGTGACTGGTTCCACTTTTCAGGCGATTGGTTAAGATCATCCCTTGAACCATAGTCACTCTTTTATGCATTTGGTGTCCCGTTTCGGTGACATTTTTGTCTCTTTTAAGGGTTATTATGAGAGGGAACCTAAAACTCTAATATCATGTCAAGTTTCCAAGTCAAAAGTTTAAACTAATAAATGGAGGGACTCTTCATATATATGACCCCAAGATTCCAATCCCATTAACGATGTGAGACTAATCCAATAGACAAGGAGGGGTTGTTGCAGTCAAGGATAATGGTAACATAGGTTATTTAATTATTAATGGATAACCAAGAGTGGAATTCACTTTTTTGGAGGAATTTGAAAGGAAACTTTGAGAGGGGAGTTTGAGTAAATATAGGCGGGGAGGAGTTTTGAGTAAATATAATCCATATATAGAGGAATGATAGGCCATGTATAGAGGAATGATATAAATTTTCTCTGTCTTTTAATGGAAAAAGTTTCTTGTCTCCTTGTGTCCCTCTCCCTCTGATATGTGCTGTAAATTGATCCCCGTCTCCTCCTCTTGGACACTTGTTTCAGTCCTCCCATTAAACCCTACATTGGCACAGAATCCATGCAGTCGGTACAGGAAACCTCAACCGCTTTCTTTAATTATATGTCTTCCAACTTTTTGTTATCGTATTTGAAGGAAACCATGTCTGTATTTGAAGAAAACGTAATTTAATAAGAGGCTTGTAAAATAAGCCACTTCTTGTTCTTCTTGTTCTCTCTATTCTGCATCATTTGGAGCAAATCGAAACGTTGCCACGCTGTTGCAAGTGCTGGTTCCAATACAAGAAAATGGTCTAAAAAAGCACGCAGACCTTTAGCGGCGGTTTCGTCAACTTAAGGTGGTAAAAACTAACTGCCTCGTACTTCAATTTGGTAATTCTTACGTCGGTGGTATTACAAACCTACCACCATAGAGTATGTTACAAGGGAAAGAGAAAGACCAGCACGTCACACAAGGGGAATGGGAAAGAGAGAGAGATGGGATTTTTTTTTTGGTAAAACATAATGGGACTTCAGGCAACCACGAAGGGGTTTGGGGATTTTTGGGAGTAGGGTTTATATTTAGCCATTTAGGAAAGGGAAAGGTTTGTTGAGTTTTTTTTTTTTTAATTGTCTTTCAAGTTGTGATCTAACTGTTCGAGTTAGTATACAATCCAATATATTAGTATTCATGCAAAATAAACTCCTTGGAAGCTGCAAATCAAAAACAGAATAAGGACTTGAGATATGCCTTTTTATTTATTTATTTATTTATTTATTTATTTTTATTTTTTTTGAGCACGGGAATGACAGTCCATATAAGAGGGAGATTTGGGGTTTGGAAGAAATTTTTTAGATGCAATGCAATCACCATCCCGAATAATTCAACAAATAACTTTGGATCCTCTGCAGTCATACAGCCCCTGTGCCCTATTCAGGCTGTTGGATTGCATTGGTCAACTTGTAGATGTGCTCTCAACAGCCCAAATGAAGCTGCAGGGATTACACAACTACAGGAAACCCCAGCCCAAAATTTGACCACATTATTAATGTATCTTCATAGTTTTGATAGTTATGGAGGGATTCAGTAGCCGTCCAATTGGATTAAGGATAAACGGTGTTAATTAGGCGGTTTTCAAGTCCAGACCTGCACCGTTGGTCATGGGAGAAGAAAAAGAGAGGAGGAAGGTATGCAGTCTGAAAGAGATAGAGAGAGGGAGTCAGAGAGAGATCCAATAGTATTGAACATGCTGGACAGACGAGACGGCTAAAGAGGATATTTTTCCAATGAAAGAGAGGAATGGGTGTGAAAAGAAAAAGAGAGGAGGAAGGTATGCAGTCTAAAAGAGAGAGAGAGAGGGAGACAGAGAGAGATCCAATAGTATTGAACATGCCGGACAGACGAGATGGCTAAAGAGGATCTTTTTCCAATGAAAGAGAGGAATGGGTGTGAAAAGAAAAAGAGAGGAGGAAGGTATGCAGTCTGAAAGAGAGAGAGAGAGAGAGAGAGAGAGAGAGAGAGGGAGAGAGAGAGAGAGAGAGAGAAGGGAGATAAAGAGGACTTCCAGTGAGGAGGAATGGGTGTGAAAAGAGGGGGGTGCTTGAAGGAGAGAGGGGGAGCGAGAGGATCCAATAGTATTGACCCGAGATGGCTAAAGAGGATCTTTTTCCAATGAAAGAGAGGAATGGGTGTGAAAAGAAAAAGAGAGGAGGAAGGTATGCAGCCTGAAAGAGAGAGAGAGAGGGAGACAGAGAGAGATCCAATAGTATTGAACATGCCGGACAGACGAGACGGCTAAAGAGGATCTTTTTCCAATGAAAGAGAGGAATGGGTGTGAAAAGAAAAAGAGAGGAGGAAGGTATGCAGTTTGAAAGAGAGAGAGAGAGGGAGACAGAGAGAGATCCAATAGTATTGAACATGCCGGACAGACGAGACGGCTAAAGAGGATCATTTTCCAATGCAAGAGAGGAATGGGTGTGAAAAGAAAAAGAGAGGAGGAAGGTATGCAGTTTGAAAGAGAGAGAGAGAGGGAGACAGAGAGAGATCCAATAGTATTGAACATGCCGGACAGACGAGACGGCTAAAGAGGATCTTTTTCCAATGAAAGAGAGGAATGGGTGTGAAAAGAAAAAAAGAGGAGGAAGGTATGCAGTTTGAAAGAGAGAGAGAGACTGAGACAGAGAGAAATCCAATAGTATTGAACATGCCGGACAGACAAGACCGCTAAAGAGGATCTTTTTCCAATGAAAGAGAGGCATTGGGTGTGAATGTGGAATGACCTTCTTCCTCTAGTAATTTCTGAGACGGTAGGATATGATGAAAAGGTGGTCATTGATTCTATTTAATTCAGACTCATTGGCCAGAGATTTTGATATTCAAAAGGAGGAGTTAGATTTTGTTAAGATTCTACGTTCAGACCTGTTAATTAGGTAAGTGTCACCAACCTGGCTGGCAATTAGTCTTCCCCCGAAATGATAAGTCGGTGAAAAAGGTTTTCCGTACAAAGATGATGAGAAGGTGAATTTTGACTCAGGGTTAAACACGTGTTGAGGTCTAGGACTTTTTTTTTTTTTGTTAGAAAGGACTTATGTTTCGTGGACCCAATAAAATTATGACATGTTTCTCAAGGGGTGTCAGTTCAAAAGGAGGGTTTGAATTCACCCAAACCCCACATATTGGCCATCCAACAAGGGCGAACCCCTCCTCCTGAATCACTGGTTGTAGAGGATTTGAATCCTCTGATTTTTGGGGGAAGCCGAACCATCACTATCAAGGATATGCAATCCATCAAACATGTTTTGAGATTTTGAGTGTTCTAGTAATTGGTATCGCATCAGTCTATCGATTCGTATCAGTATATATTGATTCTAATCCATTCTCTTTTTTTCTTTTTTTTTTGAATCTTGATGACAAATGTAATTCATCCAATAAATATGGTTACCACCTATTGTTCATTACAACTATTATGATTGATACTTGGTTAGTACGGAAATAAATCCTTTCATGCCCTTCGTGCTGGTATGAGAAAATTCAGTGGTTGTCGTTATTGTGTGTACATACCGATGTATTAGTATATTCGTACAATGGATGATAGTCACTGGATATCCTCATACAGGCTTGAGGGGCATGAGAGGATTTGAATCCGACTAATATATATACCTTGAACCATTCTAGATATTAAGAATAATCTAGACCTACATTGGTCTAATCTGGAATCTTAGGTGTTTTATATTTGTGAGTCCCTCCACTTACAAGTTTCAATTTTTGAGATGGAAACTTAACACTAGAGACCGTTCCAATTAGTCCGATTAAGTTTTCACTATTGGCGATACGGATTCTTGGATAATATAGGAACACGGGTATTTGATTTAGGTATGCTAAGTTAATGTTTTTGATCGATACGACCAATTCATATTCGATCCTGTATTGATTTCCGGATCGACGATACCGATTTCCATACCATGATCCAAAACCATGCCAGTGACAACAACCTTTAGTAATTGTTATTTACCTTCTCCCAAACAAACTTGATTCTTATCCTGCACTGTGCTATACATGACCTTGATCCCGAGTTTTGATTGATGTTATACACACCCACCTATCAAATGCCGATCTTGACTCAAACATGCATCACTTAGTTTGTGATTTTCCAGTCTTTCTCTTTCTTTCTGTACCTGTATTTAGTGTGGTAATTTGTCACAATCTTATCGTATTTCAGATTTTCAAAACTTTCACCAATTAAGAAATTCAACCACTCTTTTGTACTGGGAGCGTGGTTTTAATTCACGGTATAGAAAGAGATATGGATTACTCCAAAAATTAATACCAGATTCATATCTGATCAGTATAGAAAATATATTAAAAAAATGGAAGTATCGGATATTGATATCGATCCCGATACCCACAACCAGTCCCTAAATGAAACTTCCCTCGATTGAAAACCTCTGAGTTAGCCCGAAATATTGGTTTCGTGGAAAAATGGACTATTAACAATGGAATATCGGTATCATGTTCTCATAAGATCATGCACATGCTTGCTTTAGTATTTTAAAGTCAATCCTAAAGTCAATTCTAACGCGTAAACTATACTCTTCATATTTATTGCTGGAAATTTCCTCTTCCTACAGGCACTAATAATTCATATAAATCCCCCTTTCCCCTTACATTAATTTCTCATCCCAATTGCCAGACTTTCATATTTTCTTATTCTTCTGTGATGATCAGTATTCAAAAAATGGTAATCCCTACAATCAAGAAAAGCCTCTTAGCGATCACATTGGCTGGAATTTTAGCAAGGTTGATGTTGGAATCGACCATGGCTCAGAATTGTGGTTGTGCATCAGGTTTTTGCTGTAGCAAATATGGATATTGTGGAACTAGTCTCATTTACTGTGGCACTGGATGTCAATCGGGTCCTTGCTCTAGCAGTGCGAATAATGGTGTTGTGGTGTCTAATATTGTTACACAAGCATTCTTCGATGGGATAATCAGTCAGGCTGCCTCAAGCTGTGCTGGCAAGAGTTTCTATACACGTGATGCATTCCTTCAAGCTCTTGAATCTTATACTAGCTTTGGCACCACCGGAACAACTGACGACTCTAAACGTGAGATCGCCGCTTTTTTTGCACATGTAACTCATGGAACTGATCGTAAGTTCTTTCATAATTTCATCAAGTTATCTCTTATTTCTAGCTCTTTTTTTTTTTTAATTTTCTATTTTAAAGTATTGTAGTACCAATAAGTTTGGGAAAGAGGTTCTTTCGAGTAAATACCAGAGAAATCTTAGGGACACGGAGACCCTAAGGGACCAATATTAACCATATAATAATGTCAGAGTATTTGTGAGAAGATTGAGAATGGATGTCGACAGATTACGATGTCAAATACCTTTGATCAGGAAAAAAAAATACCAATAAAATCATACCTTTTTTTTTTCTTATTTGTGTGTACAGATTTCTGTTACATAGAAGAGATAAATGGTTCCTCTATGAACTACTGCGATGCAACAAACACACAGTACCCGTGCGTCGCTGGCAAAGGTTACTATGGCCGTGGACCGCTCCAGCTAGCATGGAACTATAATTACGGGGCTGCTGGAAAGAGCATAGGATTTGATGGGCTACAATATCCTGAAACTGTGGCTAACGATGTTGTGATTTCGTTCAAGGCATCATTGTGGTTTTGGATGAACTATTGCCACTCAATCATAACTTCTGGTAAAGGGTTTGGAGCAACGATCCAAGCCATCAATGGTGCAAATGAGTGTAATGGTAAAAACACACCACAGATGCAAAATCGTGTAAAGTATTATAAGGACTACTGCACCCAATTTAATGTGTCACCGGGTGATCAACTCAACTGCTAAGATAATACTACTCTAGCATTTTTTTTTTTTTTTAATAATCATCTTTTGTACTAGTTTAATTTCCAGAAAACGGAAATAATAATGACCCATGTGTTAGGTCAAATCCACGGTGACTACTTCCCCTCCTAATACATTTTCTATTGTCTTGTAATAATAAAGGCCAATGCATTATATTATATAATCTCTCTCTCTCTCTCTCTCTCTCTCTCTCTCTCTCTCTCTCTCTCTCTCTCTCTCTCTCTTTTAACACTGGAATGTAAGAAATTTTGATGAATCAAATTAAATTAAATAGACATACCCGGATCCATTAGCATTTGTAGGAGAGATTTCACAGAAGCTTTGAATAGTCTTTCAATAGTCCACAACTCTTTATTGTCTGTCAGTCTTATTTGCTCTCTTCTCAGTATATGTTCAACAATAGCGAATAATGGGAATTGGCTATTTATATAAAGACAGAGAGCAGGGACCAACCCTGTAAGAAGGGTAATTTGGTCCTATCCATAATCGGACAAAATTACCAAAAGGCCCCCAAGCAATTACACATTAAAGTGGATTAATTGGAATCCTCCCATAAAGGGTACCATCCAATCACAGCCGTTCATTCAACACCCTTCTACTAATCCTACCCGCACAATGTCTTGTGCAAACCCATATATGATGAAAACATTACATTCTCCTACTTGGGGTGCATCAGTACATTGCTTCAACCATGGATTAGAAAATATTATGATCACATATAGGAAGTGTTAAAAGTAGTTCACCTTAACAATACATCCTTAGACCATGTAAGAACATAAACACCCAATCGTAAGCATCATCACGTCTTAAGGCAACGTGGGACACTACACGTCAAAGTGCTTGCATCCTTACCCGCTTTTGGGCTACAAATAGTGTAAAAACTGGGGTATGGAAGTTGTATGTCTCGATCATCGAACATGTCAAATCCAAATTAGTCCAGACTTCCAACTAAAGTCATTAGCTACTCCATCATTTGGAGCTCACTGGAATCATTCTTGACAAGGTAAATTGCTACTAGAACTATCAAAATAGCTATTCCATATAAAAACACACTATAGATACCTCACACTGAAGTATCATGGGATTGATCCATAAATCCCATTACACTAGCCCAAGTTCTCAAACTGAGTAATTCTACTACCTGTGTATACTTATAAATATAACCTCTGAAAAAAGAGGAAGGTAATATATAAAACTACCTCTACTATCATTCGAGGTCTGCCTTTACTCTCATTCAAGGCTTGCCTTTACTATATATATATATATATATATATATATATATATATATATATATATATATAATGAAGAACAAAAAAAGCACAGTACTATTTATTCAAAAGTAATAAACACTGCATGTGTCTATAAAATGTACTCCTACTAACAAAGTACATTCAGTGATTCAACTAATCCCATACCAGCAACATGCTCTTGAAAAACATTTATAGCCAAAACTTTTGTTAGTGGATCAGTAATCATGACATTCGTAGAGATTTGTTCAACAGAAATAATAGACTCTTGGAACTTCTCCCTAACAAAGCGATAATTTATGTCAATATGTTTTAAATCAGAAATACTCTTGCTATTCTGAGAAAACTGCACTGCAGCAGAGTTATCACAATACAACTTCAGCGGTCTGGATATGGAATCAACCACCTGAAGACCTGAAATGAAGTTTCTCAACTATAGAGCCTGAACTGTGACTTTATAACATGCCACATACTCTGTGTGCCCAGTAGAAGAAGCAGTAATCGTTTGCTTCACACTCTTCCATGATACTGTGCCACCATCCATCATGAAAACATAATCAGACATTGACTTTAGATCATCTAGACATCCAGCATAATCAGAATCTGAATATCTGATCACTTCAAGAGTATCAGTCCATCTAAAGGTAAGCATGAGGTCTCTATTGCCCTTAAGATATCTCATGACCTTTTTCGCTGCTACCCAATGAGTCCAACCTGGATTACTCTATAGTCGTCCAAACACACTGATAGCAAATGCGATGTTAGGTCGAGTACAAACCTGAGCATATATGAGACTACTAACAATAGAAGCATATGGTGTATTTTTCATCTGAGGCCGTTCAACTTCATTCTTTGGGCAATCAGATTTAGTGAGTTTATCACCCTTTGTAATAGGAATCTTCTAGGAGGCACAATTAATCATGTTAAACCTCTACAATACTCTATCAATATATGTTCTTTGTAATAAACCAAGAACACCACATGACTTATTACGAAGAATCTATATCCCCAAAACATAAGATGCCTCACTAAGATCCTTCATATTGAAGTGGCTGGACAACAATCTCTTTGTCTCATGTAGCATACATTTATCATTACTAGCTAGAAGAATATCATCTACATAGAGAACTAAGAAGATAAATCTACTTCCACTGATCTTGAGACATATACACTAATCAACAACATTTTCTTTGAGCCCAAGAGAGGTAACAACTTGGTCAAACCTCAAGTACCATTGTCTAGGAGATTATTTTAAGCCATAAATAGACCTTTTGAGTCTACATACCATATTCTCATTGTCAGCTATCATGAAACCAGGAGGTTGTAACATATATACTTCCTATTCCAAGACTCTATTAAGAAATACAGTCTTCACATCCATTTGATGCAGCTCCAAGTTAAAATGTACAAGCAGTGCCATAATTATCCTAAAAGAGTCTTTGACGGACACTGGAGAGAATGTTTCTGTGTAATCTATACCTTCTTTCTGACGAAAGCCTTTGGCTACAAGTCTGGCTTTATAATGCTCAATTTTTCCTCTAACATCCCTTTTGATCTTAAACACCCACTTAAAACTAATTGGTCTGAAACCCTTGGGCAATTCAACTAGGTCCCAAATCTCATTAGTTTTCAAGGATTTTAACTCACCATGCATGTCATCCATCCACTGAGAACAATGTGCACTATCAACAGCCTGTTAAAAGAAAATAGGATCTGTCTCAGCTCCAGTGTCATACTCATGCTCCTGTAGATATGTGAAAAATTCACTAGGGATGGTGGACTTTCAAGTCCACTCTGACATACTCAAAGGAGGAATACTGACTTTTGACTCATTAAGAGAAAAATCAACAACAGGAGCTACAAGGACAATATCTTTTGGCTCCACATCTTCTTGAGTAGGAATAGGCACAGTCACCTGCTCAACAGGTGTATAACTAGAAGGCAGTGATGGGAGACTAGGAATTGAAACTACAATCCTTTCCTCCTCAAAAGAAAAAAAGACGAGACTGGGAAGTCTGATGGCAAATGTCATCCTCAAAGAACACAGCTCGCTCAGACTCAGTAACTCTAGTAGAATGAGATGGACAGTAAAATCTGAATCACTTTGACCTCTCTGGATAACCAATGAAATGTCAACTTATGGTCCTGGGATCAAATTTCTTCATTTGAGGATTATAGGGTCTTACTTCTGCTGCGCATCCCCAAATATGAAGATGTTGAATACTTGGCTTTCTACCGTTCCACAACTCATGAGGTCTTTTTGGAACTGATTTACTTGGTACTTTATTCAAAATGTACAATGCAATCTTCAATGCATCCCCCCATAAGAAGTCTGGTAAGGTAGACTTACCTACCATACTTTTCACCATGTTCATAAGAGTACGATTTTACCTTTCAGCAACACCATTCGATTCTGGGATACCAGGCATAGATAGTGTATTGAGCATTAATGTCGCACTCCTGTAAGTATTTTGCAAATGGCTCAGGGTCGCAACCAGTTTCATCATACCTATCATAATACTCTCCGCCTCGATCAGATCTTACAACCTTTATCTTCTTTCTCATTTTTAATTCAACTTCAGCCTTAAAAATTCTGAAGGCCTCAAGAGATTTAGACTTCTCTTGAATCAGATACACATATCCATAACGAGACTGATCATCAGTGAAGGTAATGAAGTAACAAAAACCTTCCATTGCTATAGGAGTGAAGGGACTACAAATATCAGTATGAATTAGATCTAAAACTTATTCTTTTTAGAATGCTCCTTTTCTTCTAACTCTAGTAAGTTTCCCTTTGATACAATTGATGCATGTCCCAAAGTTAGAAAAATCAACCTTATACAGGATTCCATCCTTGATTAGACGTTCAATTCTAGATTTAGAAATATACCCTAAATGCCTATGTCACAACATAAAGGGGTCTTCATTAGACAAAGGATGTTTAAAACCCAAAGCTATATTTATAGTAGAGGAATGAATTGTAAGTGTGGAAGTAGCAGATAATTCTAGTTTTTAAAACCCATTAGACAATGAAACAGAACCAATCAACTTTGATCCATAATAATAGATCATTTTATTATTTGTAATATTGAAAACATAGCCTTTATAATCTAGCCTTGAAATAGAAATAAGTTTCTATCTAAGTGAAGGAACACAAACCACATTTTCTAATTTCAAAACATAACCAGAAGACAAAACTAAATCTACTACTCTTACACAATTTACTTGATCTTTTCTACATTCCCTATATAGATGTGCAGCTCCCCATCACTTAGCCTCCTTTTGTTTCTTAGATCCTGCACAAAATTCATAATATGAATACTAGCGCCTGTATCAAACCACCAAGAAGTGGGGGAAACATCAACTAAATTGAATTCAGAACAGACTAGAGTTAGTGGGGTACCTATGATCATGTCTTGAAGCTGAGTGACTAGTTGAACTGTATTCTTTTCTTTGTTGTTCTGTAACTTATAACACTCATATTTCTTATGTCCTACCTTCTTGCAATAGTTGCATTTCCCTTGAAATTTTATAGACCCCTGACCATTCCTTTTAAAGCTTTTATTCTTTGGTTTGTAGAACTGACCAGTCTACTTAAATTTTTCAGATTTCTCTTTTACCTTATTTCCCTTCAGATTTGCTTTATGGGTATTTTTATTACCCTCATGCATAGTCAACTGGACTGTCTGTCCTTTCTTCTTCTTTGTCTCTTCCTCTTGAACATGAATTGTAGTCATGTCATCTATAGTCCATTGCAGACTATTGATATTGTAGGATGTTCTGAGGTTGTCAAAACTAGCAGGAAGAGATTCCATAATCTGCCACACCAAGTGACTATCTACAATGGGCACTTTCATCTTTAAGAGTTTGTTCGCATACTTGGTTATTTTCAGGATGTGATCTCGCCCTACTCCATCATACTTGGACGATGCAAAATTCTCCAATAAGGTACCTCTCTCTGCTTTGTCATGTTTCTTAAATTTGTTAGCAACTTTAGACAAATATAGTTTGACAGTCTTCTAATCAAGGATACTCTCCCAGATAGCCCTATCTATACTATGCTGAATGACCATCACGCAGAGTCAGTTGGATTCCTCCCAATCAGTGACGTGTTTCTTTGTTTCAGAGTCGACAGACTCAGAAGGTTTAAGAGGCCATCATGTCCCATTGAAATGTCCAGACGCATAACAGCAAGCGTTATAGTAATGGATTCCAATCATTCTTTATAATTAGGACCATCAAGTTTCTTGATGGACGCAATGTAAGACCCGCACGAAACTAACTTGGTTTAACCATGTTGTGCTAGGTCTTTCCATCATTCTTGGACCAAGTAGACCAAGCGTATGAAGATAGATCACAAACCAGGTATGAAAATCGAGTTAAAAACACTGAAAGCATACCTATAGTTGAATACCTGGGTAGGTATGGTCGACCATAAGGAAGGAAACAAAAATCTCAGACCATGAACCCCACGGTCGATGATATCGACCCTGTGGTCGACGATTTATGTGACCGTATAATCGACCGTGAGATCCTAGAATCGACTCCGAGTTTTGAAAACTTTCCTAAACTAAGGGATTTATTTCCTAATTGAAAGAGGATTCTATATGGAGAGTTTTGCTCTATATAAGGGATGTTCCTTAGCCTCTCTCACTCTTTTAGAACCCATATTGAAACTCTAAACCTAAGAGAGAAAGAGAGAGAAGAAGAGAAGGAGAAGGAGATTTAGAGAAGAAGGCTGAGATGAAGGTTTTGCAGAGAAGAGTTCTATCTCTCTACAATAGGCAAAGGTATGAACCTAATCCCTAGAGATGTAAACTCTATGGAATAAGACTTCTATGGAAGATAGGAAATATCAATCTATTATGATCCATGTGATTTTCTTGAGAAAATCCCAAAGAGAACCATGAGGAGTGAATTTGATGATTAGGGTTGATAAGAAACTACTAATGATGGCCATAGGATGACCTTAGAATAAATCCAATTGAAGATCAGAGGATTTGACCCAGGAAGAACTTGAATTGCATGTAGTCTGTGACTAGAAATCCCAAGGTCGTAGCTACGGTCGACCATAGAATGACCAGCATGACCACAGGATGAGAAAAGAGTCGACCATAGCCATTTGGGAAGAATTCAAGAAACATACGGTCGTAGGTACGGTCACATGTAATGCGACCATAGGGTATCGACCGTATGTCCTACAGTGGCATATATTGCGACCATAGGATCGACCATAGCATCGACCATAGGAAAACAACAAGCATATTTTAAGACCAAACAAGGTTTTTGACTACTGTAACTTGGTAAACTTAAACCCCAACTTAAATACATTAATTGTTTAGGTTCCTAATAGATTCAAAGTGACTTCCAAAGCTTGGAAGAGGATCAAACATCAATCAAAGGTGAGGGAACATGACCTAAACTAATTGGATAATAACAAACTATTTATTTTTATTGAGTCCAATGCCATGATTGATTCTATGCGTGTATGCTTGTAATGTCCATCTCACATGTCATCCAATATTCCTGCTATTACTGTTCATGCATATTTAATTTTGTTTATTTATAACATGATAATGATGATGATTCTAGGAATAGGCATGTGAATGTATGTGTGTGGTTGGTGTGTTGGATGCGAGTGGAGCATCAGGGGGAGGACGTGGCATGGTAGTCTTTGACCTCGTCACCAGACTCTAGCTCTATCTCTACTCAAGTCTTGTCCACTGACATCATCGTATCATCATTACCTTAGCAGAACTATTACATCGTAGGGCATCAGGGGAGGTGGTCTCAGACCGTGTGGTCTCTGACTCTACCGGGGGGCCTTAGCTCTATCTCTATGGATGTATTGAGGGATGTTGGGGTGAGGTCTTGGATACACTGTATGGCATTAGGATTGGTTAGTTGCAAGCCCAGTTTGCAAGCCCTCGCCAGTAGGGACTTACGTGTTGGTATGGGCAGGGCATCAGGGGAAGTATTGGCAGTGTTTGATCTGAACACTTTAGCTCTATCTCTATTCCATGGTGAGTGCATGTGGGACAGCACTGGTGTTTGATCCATTGGGCGGATTCACTCACTGGTGTATAGATGTGCAGCGGCCACCAAACTTTTCTATAGCACATGGCAAACTTAAAAACCAGACCAAATTTATGAATTGAATGCATGCATATGTTTGTTGCATTGTTTTGTTTACTCACTGAGCTCAAGTTGTAGAGCTGACCATAGCATGTAATTCTTTTTACTTTTTGATGTTGTAGGTATTACGGTTGATGATTATGTCGACACGCCAACATATGAACAGGTGGCGGCTATGGATGAGCAAACTGTAGAGGACTATTATGATTCGTTAAGCGAGCGTTTCAACTATGGATACACTTAGTGTTTAGCTTTCGTATTTGGATATTTATAATATGTATTAAATTATGTTTTGGTTACTTGGAGATAATTGAAATATTAATTATTTATCATGATTAGACCTTAGTTCATTATTAATAATACTTCTGCTATTTACTTTATTTACTCTGATTATTAAAGTGGAATGTGTTTTGGTTTAACATGATTGGCATAGCCTATACGAGATTCTGGTTGAACCGTTGGTTTATTGACGGTTCATCACACCATTCTAGTTAGTCCAGAATTGGGGTGTGACAACTTGATATCAGAGCTCTCAGGCCTTACCCATCAAACTTGAATACTTTTACTAGAGTCTATGAACTGACTTAGGATAAATTAAAAACTTTATTACAAACAAACCATAAGCAGCTATGCTGGTCGAGACAGAATTTAAATAAGACAATAATGTACATATTAAAGGTGGAACCATATGTATATATAGACAGAAGAAAAAGAGAATCTAAATGTATTTTGATAAACAAATAACATAGGGTATGGTCTATAAGTTGGACAGTTGCCCGATTATACAAAAAATATAGTACAGTAGCAAGAAGGGAGCATCTGTAAAGCATAAAAATTGAAATATCGAGTGGATGCCCACAAGATGTAAAACTCGAGGTATGATAAAGGAAGAAGGAAAGTGGCTAGTAATGCCTAAATCCCTGCAGGGGTCAAGGGAAAGATCTTGGGCCAGATCCAATAGAGATAGAAAAACAATGGCCATACATAAAAAATGAGAGTAACTATAAAAGAAGATAAACTATACTCTTGGGTGATGTTGAGACTCAGAGTGAGATCTACCACATGCTGATCCGTCATCGTTGAGCATTAAATGAGGTTGCAATCTGACCCCACCACTATCAGGGTTGAGAATGGGTAATGAGAACCCATCTAAGCATATGTTAAATGATGATTATCAGACTGGAGCAAGTCAAAGGGGTGAACAACCAGGCCACTCCAGCCAATCTACCTGGACTACCAAGTGCCTTGGCCACGGTTGTAATGAACTTGATTCGACAAAATGCAAAAGCAACAATAAATGATACTGACTATGCAAGTTACCATGGAAAGCGCTACCTAAGTTGCCAATGCTACACCAACACCTCCGGGTCAGACCATGTACAGTACCAATTAGTAGCAACAGTGTACCTCCAGCACCTGTTATCTATAACACAGTGCCTACCATACACGAAGTCTCAGTAACACACACCCCAGTATAGAAGCTTGGTGTACAACAAGCAGTGTATCAAGGTGATTACTCTTATCAGTCACCAAGGTATGAAATAGCTATCCCATGGTAGAATGATCCGACAAGGATTGAAGAATGTTTTCTGAAGATAAAGCCTCGGACGTTTTCAACAAAGGATCAAATCTATTATGGCCATATAACTAGAGAAGTTTATATAGGATGTGGTGCATCATTAACTTACTCTTATGATTATAGAGGATGCACATACCTGATTTTAAATTCTCATGCCTTGACGGGATACCTTATCGATTCAACCTGTCAATTAGAGTTATAGATATTATTTCTTTAGTTTTAGTCCTCATTATACCAATCTAAGCTACTCTCATGATCGATAGCATGAATAAAGATATCAACTGAATGAACAGTTAAAGATTTAATCATTTTGAATATATATCTTTTTTATTTATATCTGATTTATTGATGTACCAAAACTTTCTCCAGATTTATTCATGTAGTGCCTTGACCAATGGCATTATATACTCGATAGAATCTGTAACCATGAGGTCAAAATTGTAAAACCTCTATTTTCATATATTTAGACCATCGTATAACTTAACGACCTTTGGATGATGGTTGGATTACCATAGATTTACTCCTGATCCTTTAAACCTAAGTTCACTAGATAAAACAAGTGTTCGTCATTATACTGAATTCGAAAGAAGAAAATGAATCACTGTTGGATAAGCATTATGATTCTTATATTTCTCGACATCCATTGATAAGATGTTTAGTTAATAAGAGAATTATTAGAAGGAAGATGATTAAATTCATATTAGATTCTATAGCCAAGGAACCTCAGATGAAGTAATAGAGGATCTGTTTCGAGATTGCTGGATAGATGGATACGAGTCATGTCTGTAAAAGAGTGCATGAGCAAGAAGTGAAAACTTCCAAGAGCAGCTAGTAAATAGTAAATAGCGCTCGAATAGAATTAAAGATGGCTATATCGGTATGAAGTTTGACAAGGAAGAAGATTTCTAAAGGCATATCTAAGAGTAGATGCAAGTATGAAATTGAAAATGGTGGCATTGATAGTATTCGGATTAGCACAAGTAATACTGAGTTATGCCCAATGTCGAGTGAGATGATCAAGTAAAGACCAAAAGAGTTTGGCTAAATTAATGAAATTATAAGCATATACCTTAATGCTTATAGATAGACTTGGGATATGAAGTAACAATCACAAAATAATTTTTGAGGTATATGATAGAGAGATCAAGGCAGAATAGCAATGATAAAAGAGGTGTAAACTAATGAGCTTTTTGGGATATGAGATTATAGGCGTTAGTCTTTAAAAAATCATAAGAGATGAAGGAACTAGATAAGCTCTTAAGAACTTTAAACCAGATTTTGCTAGTTCAAGCCCTTTTGGACTAAATGTTACATAGGTGAGTGTTACGAACAATGTTCGAATCGTATGGATGGATAGAATTGAGATGCAACCTAGTTCTACTTGAAATGGCAGACTTCGACATCATCTTGGGGATAGACTGGTTGTCTCAACACTCTACAAAGCTATTCTGTGCATAGAAGAGGTTGTCATTTAAGAACAAAGACAACACATAATTGCCTAAGAAGCAGAATCTTATTCTCTATGCACTAAAGTCGAAGAAATGCCTTGAAAAGAAAAGAGTTGGATATATGGTATTTGTGGTGGACATTACTAAAGAAGCACCACAGAAGGAAGATATTGATGTGATGTATAAATTCCCTGATATGTTTCCAGGATACTTACTTGGGTTGTCACCTGATCGTACAACTGAGTTCGTTATTAACTTGTTACTAGGGACGACAGCTATGTCTAAGACACCCTATAGAATAACTCTTATAGAATTGAAGGAACTGAAGACTCAACTACAAGAGTTATTAGACTAAGGTTTAATCCAGTCCAGTATACCACCTGGGAAGCACTAGTGTGGCCCATAGAGAAGAAGGATGGTAGTGTTTGTCGGTGTATAGACTACCAAGAATTGAACAAGCTCACGATAAAAAATTGATATCCACTACCTCATGATCAAGAACCGATATCCAGTCCAGTATACCACCTAGGATTGGTTAGTTGTGAGCCTAGTTTGCAAGCCCTCGCTAGCAGGGGCATATGTTTTGGTATGGATAGGGCATTAGGGAAAGTGTTGGTGGTGTTTGATCTGGACACTTTAGCTCTATCTCAATTCCATGGTGGGTGCATGTGGGACAGCAATGGTGTTTGATCCATTGGACGGATTCACACACTTGTGTATAGAGGTGCGGCAGCTACCAAACCTTTCTATAGTACATTGCAAACTTAAAAACCAGACCAAAGATATGAATTGAATGCATCCATATGTTTGTTGCATTGTTTTGTTTACTCACTGAGCTCAAGTTGGAGAGCTGACCCTCACGCATGTAATTCTTTTTAGTTTCTGATGTTGCAGGTACTACGGATGAAGATTATGTCGACACGTCAACATATGAACAGGTGGTGGATATGGATTTGCAAGCTATGGAGGACTATTATGATTCGTTAAGCGAGCATTTCAACTATGGATACGCTTAGTGTTTAACTTTCGTATTTGGATATTTGTAATATGTATTAAATTATGTTTTGGTTACTTGGAGATAACTGAAATATTAATTATTTATCATGATTAGACATCAGTTCATTATTAATAAGACTTCCGCTATTTACTTTATTTACTCTGATTATTAAAGTGGAATGTGTTTTAGTTTAACATGGTTGGCATAGCCTATACGAGATCCTGGTTGAACCATTGTTTTATTGACGATTCATTACACCATTCTGGTTAGTCCAGAATTGGGGAGTTGTCACACCCCAAATTTAGTTTAACCAGATTAGTGTGATGAACCGCCAATAAACCAATGGTTCAATCAGGATCTCGTATAGGTCGTACCCACCATATCAAACCATGCACACATTCCACGATAATAATCAGAGGTAATAAACAAATAAGCGAATGTCTTACAGATAATGAACTGAGAGTCTAACAGTGATAAATAAGTATTTAATCCAATTATCTCCAAACCACAAGACATAAAAATAAATAATCCATTACATGTTCCATTAATCAATTATAACTAAAATAATAAAAAATGCACTGGTTGCACTCGCATGATGAATCACGTGCATCTTCAACAGCTTCTACGTCCATGGTGGTAACGTGTCCATACATCGACGCATTCATATATTCTTCAACAGTAGGACCTACATTATTAACTAAAAATATTCGACGTCGAAAGGGTGAGCACACATCATGGCACAGTGAGAAAACGAAACAATACAATAAACATATGCATGCATTCAATTCATATCTTTGGTTAGATTTATAAGTTTGTAATTTTCTATAGAAAGGTTTGGTGGCCGCTGCACCTCTATACATGAGTGTGTGAATCTGTCCAATGGATCAAACACCATTACCATCCCACATGCACCCACCATGGAATAGAGATACAGCTAAAGTGTCTGGATCAAACACCACCAACACTTCCCCTGATGCCCTACCCATACCAACACGTAAGCCCCTATTGGCGAGGGCTTGCAAATTGGGCTTACAACTAACCAATCCTAATGCCATACAGTGTATCCAAGGCTTCATTTCAATATCCCTCAATACGTCCATAAAGATAGAGCTAAGGCCCCCCGACACGGTCCGAGACCATACGGTCCGAGACCACCTCCCCTGATACCCTACGACATAATAGTTCTGCTAAGGTAATGACGATACTACAATGTTAGTGGGCAAGACTTGAGTAGAGATAGAGCTACAGTCTGGTGACGAGGTCAAAGACCATCATGCCACGTCCTCCCCCTGATGCTCCACTTGCATCCAACACACCAACCACACACATACATTCACATGCCTATTCCAAGCATCATCATCATCATCATGTTATAAATAAACAGAATTAAATATGCATGAACAGTAATAACAAGAATATTGGATGACATGTGAAATGCACATTACAAGCATACACATATAGAATTAATCATGGCATTGGACTCAATAATAAATTAACAGTTTGTTATTATCCAATTAGTTTAGGTCTTGTTCCCTTACCTGTTAGCAATACTCGATCTCCTTCCAAGCCTTACAATTCTCTTTCATTCAATTTAACAACCTAAAAGTTATATGGATTTAAGTTAGGGTTCATATGTAACATATTACAGTAGTCAGAAATCAAAACAGAGCACTGATAGGTGTCTGATTGGTCCTATGGTCTCATACTGTATCGACCTTACTGCCTACAGTCGATACCCTACGGTCGCATATGGTGTGACCGTAGCTACGACCATATGGTTTTTGGATCTTTCCGAATGCCTATGGTCGATCCTCTGGTCATGCTATGGTCGACCGTAGCTGCGATCTTGAGATTTTTGGTCACAGACCACATGTAATTCGAGTTCTTCCTGGGTCACTTCTTCTGATCTTCAATGGGGTTTATTCTAATATCATCCTATGGCCATCATTAGCAGTTTCTTATCAACCTTAACCATCAAACTCATCCCTCATGGTTATCCTTGGAAATTACTCAAGGAATCACATGGATCATGATAGATTAATATTGCCTATCTTCCATAGAAGTCTTATTCCTTAGAGTTTACATCTCTAGAGATTAGGTTCATACCTTTGCCTGTGATAGAGAGCTAATCTCTCTCAGCAAATTCCTTTTCTTAGTTTTTTCTTCTTGTCCTTCTCTTCCTTCTCTTCCCTTCTCTTTCTTTAGGGTTTACTAATGTTCTAAAAGAGTGAAAAAGGGCTGACGAACGTCCTTTATATTGAGAAAAACTCTCCATATAGAGTCCTCTTTCAATTAGGAAAGCAATCCCTTAATTTAGAAAAGTTTCCAAAACTCGGAGTCTGATCTGGGGTCTCACGGTCGATGGCTTCGGTCGCAGAACCCATCGACCGTAGGGTCAAAATCATCGACCGTGGGGTTTTGGACTTGAGATTTTTGTTTCTTTCCTTATGGTCGACCATGCCTACCCAGGTATTAGACCATAGGTAGGTTTTCAGTGTTTTTAACTTGATTCTCATACCTGGTTTGTGATCTATTTTTACACGCTCGGTCCACTTGGTCCAGGAATGATGGAAAGACCTGGCACGACACGGTTAAATAGGATTAGGGGAGTGCGGGTTTTACAACTCCCCCCTCTTATATAAATTCCGTCCTCAAAATTTACACATACCTTTCGAATCGAATAAGTGAGGATATTGCTTCCGCATAGCGTTCTCTTCTTCCCATGTAATTTCTTCTACATTTTAGCTTCTCCAAGTAACCTTCACATAATAGATGTCGTGGTTGGGAAGATGTTACACCTTTCGGTGAGTGATCTCAAAAGGTACTACTTCGAACGTCAAATCTTCGGTCAAATCTGATGGATCCGTTGTTAACACGTGTGTTGGATCTCTGGCGTACTTCTTCAATTATGTGACATGGAATACATCATGTACACTAGACATTGATGGTGGTAGTGCTAACTGATATGCTACCCTTCCACATCTATCTAGAACTTCATAAGGTCCAATATATCTGGGACACAACTTTCCCTTTTGTCCAAACCTTTTCAAACCACTCATAAGAGATATTTTCAGAAATACCTTATCACCTATGGTGAATTCGAGATCTCTGCGTCGAATATCTGCATATTGCTTCTGACGGTTCTGAGCTATTCAGACTCTTTCCTTGATGATGTCAACCACTCGACAAGTCTCTTCAACAAACTCTGGTCCAACAATACTCCGTCCTCCAACTTCGTTCCAAAATAAAGGAGTTCGATATTTCCTACCATACAATGCTTCATAGGGTGACATCTGTATAGTCGCTTGATAACTGTTCTTATAAGCTAACTCGATCAATGGTAATTTCTCATCCCATGATCCTTTGAAATCAATGACACAAGCTGGGAGCATGTCTTCTAAAATTTGAATGGTATGTTCTGACTGTCCATCAGTCTGAGGATGGAATGCATTACTAAACTTCAACGTTGTACCCATAGCCTTCTGTAATCCTTTCCAAAACTTTGAGGTAAGGCGTGGGTCTCTGTTGGACACAATGCTTTCAGGTACATCATGTAATCTGACAATATTATCCACATATAGCTTGGCTAACCTCTCTAGGGTATACTGAGGTCATATAGCTATGAAACGAGCTGTCTTGGTCAAACGATCCACAATCACCCAGACCGCATCAACTACTTAGGGAGTCAATGGTAACCCGGTGATGAAGTCCATAGTAATGTAGTTTCATTTTTATGTCGGTTCTGGCAGTGGCTGCAACAATTCTACAGGTCTTTACCTTTTAGCCTTTACCTGCTGACAATTCAAGCATTGAGACACAAATTTAGCTACATCCGCTTTTATTCTTCTCCACCAATATAGTTTCTTCAGATCATGATACATCTTTGTACTTCCAAGATGTACCGAATAAGCGGTAGTGTGAGCTTCCTTCAATAGTCTGTGTTTAATATCCAAGTCTTCATTTTCAGGAACACATACCCTTCCTTTGTATCTTAGTACCTTTTCAACGTCCAAGGTGAACTCAAGAGTAGTCCTACCTTTTTCGAGGTCTTCTTGCACCGTTCTCAGATAAGGGTTTGATTTAATAGCTGCTTTCACTTCGTCTAATAGATCAGGTACAATCTTCAATGTAGCAAACATGTTTGAGAATAGATGAATAAACCCTTGGTCTGTTGATTCATCTGGAATATCAATCACAAACTGCTCTTACCATAATTAAATACTCTTCCTGTGACACACGCCATAGCATTTGTACTAGCTTCTTCTTAGGATTCTGTCATTGCTTTCCTGCTTAGTGCTTCAGCAACTACATTAGTTTCTCCTGGGTGATACTGGATATCGCAATCATAATCCTTCAATAGTTCCAGCCATCGTCTCTGTCTCATGTTCAACTCCTTCTGATTAAAAAGATGAGTGAGACTTTTATGATCTGATTTAATTTGAAATTTATCTCCATACAAATATTGTCTCCATATCTTAACAGCATGTACTACTGCTGTTAATTCTAAGTCATGAGTGAGATAGTTCTTCTCATGTGTCTTCATTTGTCTTGAGGCATACGCAATTACTTGTCCTCCTTGCATAAGCACACATCCCAAACTTAACCCAGACGCATCTGTGTACAAGGTAAATGGTTGTCCTAAGATCGAAATAGTCAAGATGGGACTTGATATCAATCTAGCCTTCAATGTTTGGAAATACTCTTCACATTTATTGGTCCAAACAAATTTTTCTCCATTCTTTGTCAGACTGGTGAGAGGTACGGTGATTCTAGAGCAATCTTCCATGAGTCGTCGATAATAACCAGCTAAACCTAAGAAACTTCTAATTTCGATAACATTCTTAGGTTCTTTCCATTTCATAATGGCTTCAATCTTGCTAGGATTCACTTTAATTCCTTCAGCGGATACAACATGGCCTAAGAAAATGACTTCATTTAGCCAGAACTCACACTTAGTAAATTTTGCGTAAATCTTCTCTTTTCTTAGTCGGTGCAAAACGGCTTTTAGATTTGTGATATGATTTTCTTTGTCCTTGGAGTAGACTAGTATGTCGTTAATAAATACAATAACTGACGTATCCAACATATCATGGAATACCCAATTCATGAGTTCCATAAAAGTTGTGGGTATATTAGTCAATCCAAAAGACATAACTAAAAATTCATAATGTCCATATCTGGTTCTGAATGCAATTTTCAGAATATCACCTTCCTTAATCTTTAACTGATGGTATCCTGACCGAAGATCAATTTTGGAGAACACTTTGGCATCTTGCAACTGATCGAACAAGTCATCGATTCGAGGCAACGGGTATCAATTCTTGATTGTAAGCTATTCAATTCTCGATAGTCTATACATAGTCGAACGCTACTATCCTTTTTCACAAACAATACTGACGCTCCCCATGGTGATATGTTGGGTCTGATATAACCCTTGTCCACTAACTCTTGTAATTGTACCTTCAATTCCTTCAGTTCAGTAGGAGCCATTTGATAGAGTGCTTTCGATACTGGTGCGGCTCCGGGTATAAGATCTATAACGAACTCTGTCGCTCGGTCAGTTGGTAGTTTTAGTAGTTCCTTAGGAAATACATCCAAAAATTCACGCACAACTTTAATATCTTCCATTCGTAGTGCTTCCTTTGTGTAGTCGACCACGGAAACTACATACCCAATTCCTCATTTCTCGAGGTATTTTTTAGCCTTCAATGTAGAGAGAATGAGTTTTCATTTATGGGGAAGTTTGGTTCCTGCAAAACTAAACTCTGCTCCTTCCTTGTCTTTAAATGTTAATTTCTTTTCCACACATAATAGGTTTGCGGAGTGCCGAGCTAACCAATCCATTCCCAAGATAACGTCAAAGTTTACCATCTCGAGTTGGATTAAGGTTGCATCCATAATATTCTCACAGATAAGAACTGGACATGGTCCATAACCTTTGTCTAGTTCAACTTCTAATCCCATAGGTAATCGTATAAGCAGTTTGCAGTCTAAAGGTCTGAGGGGTAGTTTTAACTTCTTTCCAAATGACACAGATATAAAAGAATGAGTAGCTCCAGAGTCAAAGAGTACTCTGGCGAGTATGCCATTAATAGGTACGATACCTGTGATTTGATTTAATTTAGTCTACATGCTCACATAAGGTAGTACAAAACGAAAGGTTCAGGTCATACCTGTGACCACATCAGGCGATGCGGCAGCATCCTCAGATGTAACTGCATAAACCGTTTCTTGCTGTAGCTGCTTCCTTGGCTTAGAACACTCCCTTGAATAATGTCCTACTTGATCACAGTTGAAGCATTTAACTTCAGCACTACTTTGCTTCTGTTGAGGTTGGACTGTCAGAGTAGTCTTGGTTGCAGCATTGAAGCCCTGAGTACAGAAGGGTTTAAATGTCTTTGAGTTCTCTCCGTTGTATGAGTTTCCATTGGGAGCCTCTTTAAACCTCTGTTCTGAGCAAAATAACTTTCCCTCTGGTTCGATTTCAGTACTTGAGCAATCTGTACTACTTCATTATAAATCTTCTTTTCTAATCCCAGCACATGCTCACGGATGCTTCCCCTAAGTCCCATAATGAACCTTCAGATTTTGGTATTTTCCTCCTACATGCTAGAGAGAGCAAAGAAAAACAGTTCTTCATAACGCTGTTGATATACATCTACAGTCATCTGTCCTTGGTATAGACTCAAGAACTCCTTTTCCTTTTGATCTCTGAAACTCTTTGGAAAATACTTCTCGAAGAAAGCTTCTTTATAAATAATCCATATCAGTTGGGCGTGCTTTGTTAACAGATAACTTCTAGTTGATTTCCACCAGTGGTGTGCATCAGTTTTCAACATAAATGTGACACATAATACCTTCTCTTCTTCATTTATAGTCATCATCATAAGGTTTCTTTCCATTTCATTGATCCAGTGAGCTAGCCACAACGGATCTGATGGTTTGCTTGTGAATTCCTTCGGCTTCAACTTCAGGATACGCTATCAGTCTGGAGTGATCAATCTAATATTGTGCATATGCTCCATACATAGGCAGTTGGTACTGATAATTACCTCGGTTATACCCGTCTTGCGATGCTTCAGGGTTTGGCACTTGACCTTGTACTGCTGGTGTATACGGTGCTTGGGGTACAGTGTTGCTACCACCAGGTGCCGTACTAGCTTGTCTTGCAGGTAGAGATGTTGTGTTTGCAATTGGGAAAGTAATTCCCATAGCAGCATGCATGTTGGCTTGCATTTGCTGTGCCAAATTCATCACCGCAGTAGCCAAATCCATAGGTGGTGTAGGTAAGTTGGTTGGGTTGGCTTGGGTGTGCACATTCTGAGGCGCAGCATGTTGAGTTCTAATATTTTCTTCCTATCCTTGCTGACCTTCATTGTCATTAGTCTCCATAGGTGGTAGAGATGGGTTTGCATTCTGTCTCCTTCTACTTACTCTGTGTCCAACCATTTAAACTCTTGGTTGAAAGATACTTGGAAAGGCTATACATGTGAGACAAGATATGATGGTAGTATTAGGTTAGTCTCACAATGGAAGGCGAGAGAAAAACAAAATCAATAAGCAAGAGTTGGAACATAATCAAAATGCAGACAACAGTCAGTCATACTGTCGATGGCCTACGGTCGCATGTTGTGCGACCATAGGTGCGACCTTCAAAATCTTGAAAACTTACTGAGACCCTATGGTCGATCATACGGTCGATCATATGGTCGCATGTTTTGGTCGAATTGTGCGACCGTATGGTTCAAAATCAGGTTTTTAAACCTGTTTTCGAGATTTTTTCCTCTCATTCTCCTTTCCTTTCCTACGGTCACAACTCAACTCACCACCACTGAGTTGCTACAGTGTCTACCGTATGAACTTGGTGATTTTTCCATCGATCTACGATCTCCATTCCATTCCTTGAGGTATGTTCTCTACTTTTCTCCATTTTTAAGCATTCATACCTAGGGTTTTTGCCATTTGTAGGGTTTTCTTCTAATTAATATTTTTCTGATCGTAAAAATTTTATTTTTAATAAGGGTTATTGCTATTGGCCGCCCAATGGATGAAAGCCCTCAAGAAAATTTAAGTTTCATCGGTTGATTTGGTAAAAATTTCAAAATTTTCATTTTTGACCTAAGTTTGGGGGTTTTTCCCAATTATCAAAATTTCTTCAAATTCGACCTACCTAGTTTACATTTCTGATTGTATATGCCTTGCAGGATGGTTTGGGACCTATGTAAGTCCTCCTGCCAAATGTTTGGGTGAAAAATGAGTCTTTTTCCTATTTTACGTCGTTATGCTGTCAAATTTTCAAATTTATCTTACTTGTTTTTCTTATTTTCTTCTCTTGTAGTTATCATGGTTCGCACTAAGGTTCCTTGAGTTCATGACCCACGATGCTTCAGGTCCGTTGAAGCAGAGGTGCGATATCCTTGGTTTGACCAGAAGAAAGTGAAAGGGAGTCGGTGTGTGAACTTAGCCCATTTAGCCTTGTTTGATGTGAAAAGGGTGTTTAGTGACATGGGTTGGCTTCCAGTGATTCTGTACAAGGCTTGCACTCACCCGGACTTGGTCAAACAGTTCTACGGTCACCTACAGGTAGAGGGTGACTTAGAAGATGTTGACAGGGGTAGAGAGCTTCGGATCACCAGCTAGGTGAAAGGGGTTTTGATCTCTTTCAACTGTCAAGAGTTGGCTGATCTCCTAGGCATCCCAAATGATGGTCAGTTGGTTTACTATGCACCCAGGGAGCCACAGTTTCTGTCTACACAGGTGCATGCAGAGATAGATAACCAGATTCTTTGGGATGACCGTTGGGAGATGAAAGCAGTCTACCTACGTCCAGAGCCACGGGTCTACTATAAGATTATCCAGCATAATCTTATTCCCCAGGGCGGACACTACGAGATGGTCTCATAGCTGACTCAGTACCTGCTGTACTGTATCTGTACTAGGCAGCCTGTCTGCCTCCCATATATTATTTTTCGGACTATACATAGAGCTACATTGCCTGACTCGAGAGGTAATTTGCCCTATGGTCGACTAATCTCCACCCTACTCGCTTGTCTACAGGTGGACCTAGTAGATGAGAGGATCCTTGAGGACACCTTCTCAGCTGACCTTGATTGGGAGGCCATCAGCAGGATGGGTATGAGAGAGATACAGGTCAGCAATGACGAGAGGAATGCTATGAGACGTCTTTTCACTAGGGTAGTGGCAGTAGATGCAGAGGCGGCAGCATCAGCAGCAGTAGAGGTACACATGAGTGATGATGAGGAGGATGATGATCGGATGTACATGGATGTGGATGCCATCCCTCCTCCATTAGCACAACATTCTACTGGAGCTGGCCCTTTTTGGGCTTCTCATTCAGCTGGCCCTTCACGCCCACCACCAGATGACATGATGGGGCTGTTATGTGAGATTTTGGAGGCTCAGCTCGTGACTGATTAGAGAGTAGAAGAGCTTTTAGATGCCCAGCGCTCTATAGACCAGTAGGTAGCGGATCTGACAGCTAGTCTTTGAGTGACTCAAACTTAGGTGGCTGGGTTCGCGAGAGTATATGCTGAGGACTATGATAGAGACCGTGAGGAACCTCCACCTCCAACACCTCCAACTCCATGATATCTTTTATTTCTTTTTCTCATTTATTTTATAAAGTAACTGTCCGAATTTGTGGATCGTACTCTAATTCAGACGTATCTTGTCTTACTCTCATTTGGATATATATATATATATATATATATATATATATATATATATATATATATATATATATATATATATATATATATATATATAAGCTCAGTTTTCCATTTACATTTGTGCATTATTCTATTTTTAATTTATGTCTCAAACAATATAGGTGCTTATGATGTGTTCTTATTACAGTTTTTAATTTTATCATATCTCAGTTCATGACTCACATGGAAATAGTTAGGTCAATGGATAGAACCTGAGATGCTCTGATACCAAGTTGTCACACCCCAATTCTGGTCTAACCAGATTAGTGTAATGAACCGCCAATAAACCAACGGTTCTACCAGGATCTCGTATAGGTCGTACCCACCATATCAAACCACACATACATTCCACGGTAATAATTAGAGGTAATAAACAAATAAGCGAAAGTCTTACAGATAATGAACTGAGAGTCTAACAGTGATAAATAAGTATTTAATCTAATTATCTCCAAACCACAAGACAAAAATAAATAATCCATTACATGTTCCATTAATCAATTATAACTAAACTAATAAAAAATGCACTGGTTGTACTCGCATGATGAATCATGCGCATCTTCAACAGCTTCTACGTCTATGGCAGCAACATGTCATTACGTCAGTGCATTCATATATTCTTCAACAGTAGGACCTGCATCATCAACTAAAAATATTCGACGTCGAAAGGATGAGCACACATCATGGCTCAGTGAGCAAACAAAATAATGCAACAAATATATGCATGCATTCAATTCATATCTTTGGTCTGGTTTATAAGTTTGCAATATGCTATAGAAAGGTTTGGTGGCCGCCGCACCTCTATACATGAGTATGTGAATCCGTCCAATGGATCAAACACCATTGCCGTCCCACATGCACCCACCATGGAATAGAGATAGAGTTAAAGTGTCCGGATCAAACACCGCCAACGCTTCCCCTGATGCCCTACCCATACTAACACATAAGCCCCTATTGGCGAGGGCTTGCAAACTGGGCTCGCAACTAACCAATCCTAATGCCATTCAGTGTATCTAAGGCCTCACCCCACCATCCCTCAATATGTCCATAAGGATAGAGCAAAGGCCCCCCGGTAGAGTCAGAGGCCACACGGTCCGAGACCACCTCCCCTGATGCCCTACGACGTAATAGTTCTGCTAAGGTAATGGCAATACGACGATGTTAGTGGGCAAGACTTGAGTAGAGATAGAGCTAGAGTCTGATGACAAGGTCAAAGACCACCATGCCATGTCCTCCCCCTGATGCTCTACTCACATCCAACACACCAACCACACACATACATTCACATGCTTATTCCTAGCATCATCATCATCAACATGTTATAAATAAATGGAATTAAATATGCATGAACAGTAATAACATGAATATTGGATGACATGTGAGATTCACATTACAAGCATACACGCATAGAATCAATCATGGCATTGGACTCAATAAAAAATAAACAGTTTATTATTATCCAATTAGTTTAGGTCTTGTTCCCTCACCTGTTAGCAATACTCGATCTCCTTCCAAGCCTTGCAATTCTCTTTCAATCAATTTAACAACCTAAAAGTTATATGAATTTAAGTTAGGGTTCATAGTAACATGTTACAGTAGTCAGAAATCGAAACAGAGCACTGATATGTGTCTGATTGGTCCTATGGTCTCATACTGTATCGACCTTTCTACCTACAGTCGATACCCTACAATCGCATATGGTGCGATCGTAGCTGCGACCATATGGTTTCTGAAATCTTCCTGAATGTCTATGGTCGATCCTCTGGTCATGCTGGTCATGCTATGGTCGACCGTAGCTACGACCTTGAGATTTCTAGTCACAGACCACATGCAATTAGAGTTCTTCCTGGGTCAGTTCTTCTGATCTTCAATGGGATTTATTCTAAGGTCATCCTATGGCCATCATTAGTAGTTTTTTATCAACCTTAACCATCAAACTCATCCCTCATGGTTATCCTTGGAAATTACTCAAGGAATCAAATGGATCATGATTGATTGATATTGCCTATCTTCCATTGAAGTCTCATTCCTTAGAGTTTACATCTCTAGAGATTAGGTTCATACCTTTGCCTGTGATAGAGAGCCAATCTATTCTCAGCAAATTCTTTTCCTTAACTTTTTCTTCTTCTCCTTCTCTTCCTTCTCTTCCCTTCTCTTTCTCTAGGGTTTACTAATGTTCTAAAAGAGTGAAAAAGGGCTGAGGGACGTCCTTTATATAGAAGAAAACTCTCCATATAGAGTCCTCTTTCAATTAGGAAAGCAATCCCTTAATTTAGGAAAGTTTTCAAAACTCAGAGTCTAATCTGGGGTCTCACGGTTGATGGCTACGGTAGCAGAACCCGTCGACTGTAGGGTCAAAATCATCGATCGTGGGGTTCTGGACTTGAGATTTTTGTTTCCTTCCTTATGGTCGACCATACCTACCCAGGTATTCGACCATAGGTAGGTTTTCAGTGTTTTCTAGATTCTCGTACCTAGTTTGTGATCTATTTTCACACGCTCGGTCTACTTGGTCCAGGAATGATGGGAAGACCTGGCACGACACGGTTAAACCAGGTTAGTGGGAAGACCTGGCACGCTAGGTGGGAAGCCAAAGCTGGTAAATACAAAACAATAATTTACCAGTCAATATTCATAATCAAGTGAATAAGAATACAATAATGCCACTAATAATAATAACATCAATGAATCTTACCAAATGGGCAATTGATCAGATTTCTTCCAGTCTTGTTTTTCCAAAAGAACTGGGTGTAAGGTCCACATCATTGGGGTCACACCTAAGATGGCAAGATTGCCAAATATGCCTTCGTCACAATCTGAGTAAAACGAGATGTCTGAAAACAACCTTCTCAAAAATCCCATCACCTGAGATGGCAAGACAAGGACTCCTGATTCTGAGAAGTTCATTTACATTACCCTTACTTGATCGAGCGGACTGACCAAACGAAGACTTACCTGAGATGGCAAGAGCACAATGTTCGTCATATGGTCTCCTCGATGACAATCTTTTAATACCGTTGGTGGTGGTCCCATACCTCGAGAAACTAACCCATGAAACGGAAGCATCGTAACTCAAAACATGGAATCCCATCAACAAGATTGCAACAATCTTTGAATACTATCGGTTGCGGTCCCATACCCTGAGAAACTAGCTTGCTAAACGGAAGCATCGTAACTCAAAACATGAAATCCTATCAACAAAGATTGCGCTAGACCCATGGGTTCAGACTTGATAGCTTTGATATTATAGACTTTTTCAACATTTATTAGGAAAACATTCCATGCTTAAGTCTATAAAAGCATCTCACTATGAAAACCCATTATTTTATTATTTCAGTTCCCACTCATAGGACAAAGATATTGTCCCATACAATGGCTTTTATAAGTGTTAAACTAAGCCCTAATCATATTGGTAAGTTTCTAATGACTTCTTATTATTTTATTTAACACTTACTTTTTATGGCGTTTGTATCTGTCACTAAAACAGTAAACTTTATTTCTTTTTATCTATATCTACAATGGTGTTTAGATCATACATGTCATTAAAACCAGTAACTACTCTGAAATTTTAACGACGTTTATATAAATGTCACTAAAAACAGTAACTATTCTGAATATTTAACAACGTTTATATAATACTGCCACAAAGGTGCAGTCACTGTAAATAGTGACGTTCAGTTAGTAACACATTTATAATTAAATAATAACTAAAAATAATTCATTATTTCTAAACGTTACCACAGATATATTAATGAACAGAATATTCCGTTTAAGACACGACCAGGTTGAACCACACTTGAACCGAACCAGACCAGACCTGGTCCGATCTGTCCAGCAAACCTGGTCCTTGGGTCGAACCAAATGGGTCAATTATTGGTTCTCGGGTCGATCCATATGAGCCAAGAGTCAGGTTCTGGTTAAGAACCAGCTAAAAAAAAAGAAATAGGTTCGGGTTTTTGGTCAGACGCACATTTAAAAAAAAAATCAAATGGCTTTATTAAAGGGACTAAAAAACCCTTACTATTCATTAAATTTACACGAAAAATGCCATTTCATAGAATTGTTTCAGGATATTCCTTTTATTCTTCAACACGTTCATAGAGATATGTTGTAATTGAACATGTATCACTGAATGAGTGCATCGATTCCCATGATCAGCCAAAAAATCCGGCACATCTCCACCGCCAGGATATGATGGAGACGTCGGAAAATACGAACTAAGTTGGTGTTGGCGGGATAAATTTTGCGGGCCTGCCGGCTGGCTTCTGGTTGGCTGAGGGCTGGCCTCTGGCTTGGCCTTGCAGGCTTTCCTGCTGGCTTGCCTGCGGGCTGGTCTGCTGCTGGCCTTGGGGGCGAGCCTGCTGGCTTGCATACGGACTTGCATGTGGCTGGCCTTGCGGGCTTGCCTGTTGGCTTTCCTGCGGGCTTGCCTGCTAGCTCGCCTTAGGGCTGGCCTGCAGCTGGCCTTGCGGGCTTGCCTGTGGCTGGCCTTGCAGGCTTGCCTGCTACCTCGTCTTGACCTGCTGGCTTGCCGCAGGATGGCCTCTGGCGGACCAGCAACTAGCCTTCACAGTTTTATTTTTAATGGTTAACTGTGGGCCGGGTAAACTTGATTCTATATTTTTCTTCGTGTACCCTGACTCTGATACCATGTAAGAAATTTTAATGAATGAAATTAAATCAAATAGACATACCCGGATTCATTAGCATTTGTAAGAGAGATTCCACGGAAGCTTTGGATAGTCTTTGAATAGTCCACAACTCTTTATCGCATGTTAGTCTTATCTGCTCTCTTCTCAGTATATGTTCAACAATAGCCAATAATGGGATTTGGTTATCTATGTAAAGACAGAGAGGAGGGACCAATCCTGTTAAGAAGGGTAATTTGGTCATATCCATAATCAGACCAAATTACCAGAAGGTCCCCAAGCAATTACACGTTAAAGTAGATTAATTGGAACCCTCCCATAAAGGGTACCATCCAATCACAGTCGTCCATTCAATATTCTTCCACTAATCTTACCCACACAATGTCTCGTGTAATCTCATACATGATGAAAACATTACATGGAATACCTTAGATGATTTTGCTTGTCCAACTGGGTTAGTGGTCAAATCATTGTCTCAAGTTGACCATAAACCCAAGTGACAAGGTCTAAACTCTCTGAAATTTTTTTTTACTATGTGATAATGTGATATTTTTTATTGTAGTCGATTTGGTAAAATATGAGTATAGTGTATGGTGGACGGAGGTCAATTGAGCAAGGTCAAGTCACAAGCGAAGCTCTCATCCCGATTACTACGTGAGTGCTTCTTCTTAGGGCCTTAAACAAATTTCAAGCGAGTTATCAGGTGGGATTGGCATATCAATTGGGATCGGTCCCACTGATACTGTGTCAACTCGAACGATATGACTGAACCAATCTGACCCTAGACCCCTAATTCTATGTTTCGATTAAGAACTTTAGTTTCGAAATTCTATAGTTTGCCTGAATTTTTTATTTGTGAGAACTCCAATTCCAAATTTGAAGTTTCAAGCAAAAGCGGCAAGCGGTGCTCTATGAAAATCTAGTGGAAGGAACTCAAATAACTTTGTTTAATGGTTTGGTCGTATTTGGGTAACACCGAAAGATCCATCAGTAGAAGCTATTTACACAAAAATCACATATTATTAATCAACACTAGCAAATGTTCATCCTAATTAATATCCAAATGTGGCTTTTGTCTGGTTCAGCCTATCACTGGTACCTATTTCTGTTTAATTTATTTTCTATTTATTCCTTATTTTTTTCTCATAAAAAAAATGACTATGAGCATAAAAGGTGTTGTGTGTGAGAGAGAAAGACACGGAGTTTAAGAGAGAGAGAATAAAAAGAGGAAAATATAAGGCTGGTTCAAGAGAAAGGTTTATGCACATTTTTATTTATCTTCAGAAGCAAAATGTTTCATCCTAAATATCCCAGTGTGGCTTTTGTCATGGGTACAGTCCATGAATCAGATCCATATTTGTTTTATTTATTTTTTATTTCTCACTTCTTTTTCCATTAAAAAAAAAAGAGTGACAAGAGCGTAGTAGGTATGTATTGTATGTGTAAGAGAGGAGATGAGGAGACGAAAAGGAAAAATGGAGAAATACAAGGGTTTGCTTAATAGAGGGTTTACCTACATTTTCATAATTTCATTAATCATCACAAGTGAATTTTCATCCTAAATATCGCAAGTGTGCATGGCTTTTGTCATGGGATCCAGCCCATGATTCGGGCTTAGATTTGTTTTATTTATTTATTTATTATTCCTCACTAACTTTCCCATGAAAAAAAGAAATAATGAGAGCATAGAAAGTGTATATTGTGTGTGTGAGAGAGGGAATTCAGGATAAGAAATAAAAGAAAAAGGGGAAATACAATGGTGTGCTCAAGAGACAGGTTTGCGCACATTTACATTAATCATCATAAGCGAATGTTTCATCCTAAATATCCCAAGTGAGGTTTTTAACATGGGTCCAGCCATGACTCAGGCCCATATTTATTTATTTATTTTTTTTTTTGGGTAAATGCCCATATTTATTTTATTTATTTGTTATTCCTCACTTCGTATGCCATCTTAGACAAAAAAAAGAAAAAGAAAAAGAAGGGCACAAGAGCATCGAAGGTGTGTTGTGTGCGAGAGTGAGAATTCAGGAAAATAAAGTAAAAAGGGGAAATACAAGGGTTTGCTCAAGAGAGGGGTTTAATTTAGGCGAATTTTCATTAATCATCAAATGTTTTTGTTATGTTTAAGCTTTTAATAACTCAGAAAACAGAGAAGAAGGAGAGAAAGATTAAGAAAGATCCAATTTGAGGGGGATGGCCTCCGGACTAAAAGAAGATTCTATTCAATTAAATACTTGACTCTTTACAACATCCCACACTTGCCTATTATACTTTCTAACTAATTCAGTTATAGAGATCTAACAACCCATTACAACCTATTAACAACCTAACTAACCACACTCTTTCTTGAGTAGGTAACATTGCCATCCACTGGGGTGAACACCTTGTCTTCAAGGTTCAAACAAAAATTAGGATATCTCCAAAGTATGTCTTGCGGTTTAGAAATAGTATGTCAGACGAGCATCAATGATTCTGATTTTCAAATACCAACCATCACTCCATCACAATATGTCATGAGCTGTCACTCAAGAAAACTCAAGGTTTTCAAACTCTCTATGTTTTGACGTAAAGTTTTATGGTAAAATAATACATGTAATATTTTATATGTAAAAGAAATATCAATGTTTGTTTTCCATAGATAAAGGAAAGACTAAGTTCCTTTTCTATCTCCTTTAGAGATCACTATATTTTATCTCTTGGAAATAAACATTGAAATTTTTTTTTTCTCACCTATTACATGTAAAATTTTAGGTCAAAACAAATGGAGCTGAGGCAAGTTTCAATCCGGCTAATGGTTGTAGGTATTGGGATCGGAGTGGCCGAAAGGACTGTGCCGAAACGATATTAAATACTTTTTTTTAAGATATTTTCTATACCGATCATATATAGATCCCGCATTAATTTTTAGAGTGTCCAATACCTCTTTCCATACTGTGAACTAAAACCATCCCCTAGTACAAAAAAAGAGGTTGAATTTTTCATCAGTGCAAAGATTTGATTGAATCTAAAATATGTTAAAAGTGTGGCAAATTATCAGACACAACATACACACATACAGAGAGAGAGTGAGAGAGATGGGAAATTTTCGATGCAAGTTATGTAAGAGTCTGGATCGGTATTAGATAGGTGGGTGGTGTATAATATTAGTTAGAACTCAGAATCCATGTCATTGTATGGTACATTGCAAGGTTAGAATCATGTTTGTTTGGGGAAGGAAAATAACAATTAGGTACGGGTTGTTGTTGCCGGTATGGTTTAGGTTCATAGTATGGGTACAGAACTATGGATATTGGTCTTTTCGGAAATCGATATAGGATCATATACGTATTGGTTGTATTGATCCAATACATTGAGTTAGCATATCTTTTTTATTGATCCCAGGTAGTCATTGAGAGGGGGGGTGAATCAGTGTCCTCAAAAATATTTCCACTGAGATGATTTGGCCTATTGTTTTGGAAACTGCTGCCAAGAGCTCTTGTTCATTATGTGCTGCCTTGAGCTATCAAATGGACTTTTCTCACTATCAATTTGTCAAACACATTTCATGCACACACCAACCACACATCCACAGGTATCCATACCAGGGGCTTGGCCTGCCAAGTGTGTACACCTAGACCTGCAGCACACAGACTTCTATTCCACACTCATAGATAATTTCATACACACTCACAACACAGGATGTAACGTGGTTCACCTATCACTCACTGTGATGGCTAGTCCATGGGCTAATACCCTAACCAGGGTTTCGTATTATACCCGATACATCCGATACACAACTTTAATTGATAGTTTTCGACTGCTACAACAGCAAGGTGCTACACCACCAGGTAAGACAAGCTATAACTTGAATATGGGCTACTACCCACAAACCTATAAGGACTTGACTTGACAGGCTATGCATATGAAGCATTTAATAATTACAAACCCATCCCATTTATCACATTTATCATAATGAGGGTTTGAGTGCAAAGTTACCTTCTCATCTTGCTCACAGTAGGTGTAAAGCTCACTGTGCAAGCTTATCGATCTCTTCACTGGCTACACAAGTCATTCTTCATCACCATGAATCCACTGGACACTCAATGCATTGTCCCAGTACTCTTCCCTAGCTTCAATGAAGCATTAATGGCCGCACAGAGAAGGTAGGAGTCAAAGCACAGCTCTTTGAAGCTCCAACAAGATATTTGCCCTAAAATCTCACTGCAACTTCTTCTTCTCGAGCTCCAACTGGTTTGGAAGGCTTGTTCTTCAAATTCCCTTCAGTTTGATATATTACACGCCCAAATCAGAGATCGGACGGCTGAGATATGGCCAGTAGAAGATCGGCCAATCAGAACATTCCAAAAGGAATAATCAGAGCTGATTCCATGTGGCGCGAAGCACCGTAGCGCCGCCGCCACTGTCCCACCGTACGTCGTTGTCGAGATCCGATTGGCGCAGACGGTATCTTTCATTTTGGGCCACTGAATCTATCAGATGGAGGCGGGATAGCCTCCTAATTGTTAGATCAGAATCCATCGCGTCAGGCACGATCGGCATGGATTCTGGCCGAACAATTTGAATCTGGGTCGAATCTTCCCTGTACGCGTGACACATACAATCATGGATTCAATTTCATGCGTCGCGTATCACAATTTTAAGATACATCCAGCCAATGAGGTTGCTCGCGATGGAATCTTGACGCACCGCCTGCGAAGCACTGTAGCCCGCATTTTTCTCGGCCATCGGATAGGAATCTTAGGTACGTGGCTTCATCAGGACCTTGTATCTCGAATCAAACCATCTGTGGACTTCCAAAAATACCCCTGAGACCAAAAGAAATGGCCTCTGTAACTTTTGTTAAACAACGGTTCAGGGAGAAAACTCCAGTAGGGTCCTAAGGACCCTGCTCTCTTGCGCATTAGGTCGAACACCTCGCGGGTGTCTCAATGGGCATGGGCAGGCTTCTTGTGCGCGCACGCATGACCCTTCCACTGGTTGATCATGCTAGCAGTTGTGCGGTGTGCTGTGCGCGACATGGTTGTGCTGCTGATGTGCGCGCGACATGGCTGTGCTGTGCATGCGGTGTACGCGGCATGGCTGTGCTGTGCTGCTGTGCACGGCATGGTTGTACTGCTGCTGTGTGTGTGGCATGGCTGTGCTGTGCATGCTATGTGCGCGGCATGGCTGTGCTGTGCTGCCAAGCTGGTGGGCCAATTGGCCTGAGCTGGGCTGCCAAGGTGGCGAGCCACATTAGGTGGGACCCACCCGGTCCCCACCACTCTCTCTCCTCCTTTCTCTCTCTACTTTCTCTCTCTTCTTCCTTGCTTTCAAACACTGAACTGCCACTCTGTCTGTTGACTATCCACTCCATGTCACTCTGCTAAGATTGCCAACAATGATAACTCACTCTGTACTGTCCCCTTCATATCTGCTCACTCTGGCCAAGGTTCTAATAATCTCTCCCTTTGGAATTGTTGGCAACTTACACAAGATATCTCTCTCACTGCAACACTACCTAACACTGCCTTTTTCTCCCCCTTTGAAAACAAGCCCAAAGGGCATATAGACAGGACAAATGCACCCTCTTCATTCAAACTCCCCCTGCATAGACTCACCCATAGGAGTGCCCCCCACATCTTTCCAATCCTATAGATGAAAAGTGATGCTATGCAACCATCAACTCCCCCTACACATGTGCCATCTACAGTGTGCCAAGAGTCACCACTCCTAGCTGGTCTCTGAGTTTCTCAAAGGAGTCCTTTGGAAGTGCCTTGGTGAAGATGTCTGCCACTTGGTCTGCAGTAGGAACAAAGTCCAATCTCACTTCCCCTTCAAGCACCTTCTCCTTCAAATAATGATATATAATATCAATGTGCTTGGTTCTTGAGTGTTGCACAGGATTCTTGGAGATGTTTATTGCACTAATGTTGTCACATTTAATGACCACTGGCTCTTCACAAGTAACACTGAAATCTGACATCTGTCTTTTCATCCATATTATCTGAGTGCATGTAGCTGCTGCTACTATGTACTTTGTCTCTGTTGTAGATAAGGAGACAGACTCCTGTTTCTTGCTATGCCATGCTACTAAACTCTTCCCAAAAAAGAATGCACCACCACTAATGCTCTTTCTGTCATCAATGCTACCAGCCCAGTCTGCATCTGAAAATGCTGTCAATGTGAATCTTCCAATCTTGGGATACCATAGTCCATAATCTATTGTACCTTTCAAATATCTGAATATGAATGAGCCCCTCGAAAGGTTGATGCAAATAAACGCATTTTTGTTCTACGTCTCCGAGCTATATATCCTCGTCTAGTTCTGGTCATTGAATCAAATTAAACTTTGATGAATAACTAATTGAAATTGATTTCTTTTCTTTCAGTCATTCTTTTTCCTTTTTCCGGTCTATTGATAACAAAACGGATTCGTCCGATGTATAAAATAAAAATTCCAACGGCTTTTGCTACTATGACCTTCCCAACCACGATTTTTTTCAAACATTTCTCCTCGAAATAAGAAATTCTATCGATACTAGGTATCAAAAAAAATACTAAAAAAAAATAGTGGGTTCCATCGTTTCTATGGTTACTTCTTAAACAGTGAGGCCCCCTCTATACGCCGGAGCCCTTCCCTCATTTAATGAATGTTATTGATAACTTGTACAGTTCACCTCTTTACTACAACAAATATTATTTTTAGCAACGGTATATTACCGTGGCTAAAGATGTATTTCCGTAGCTAAAAGAAACAGTGACGGCAACAATAACCGTCTCTATGCTGTTTCTATAAATGTCGTGGCTAACATTTAGCCACGGCAAATTCGCGGCGTCTGGGAAAAGCTTTAGCAACGGTATATTGACTGCCGTCGCCTAATATAAACTTTTTAGCTACGATTTATGTATTACCGTAGCCAAATGTCAATTTTTAACTACGGAAATATACCGTAGCCTAATATCTGGTTTTAATGACGGAAATAACGTTGCCGTCTCCTAATAGTATAGCCACTGTTGTAAGACTATCACTAAAAATATCTGTAATTTCCAATAAAACGAAATGGAAATTGTACTAAATGTTATTAGCGACAGAAATAACAACCGTCGCCAAATAGTTTAATAAATTTTTTTTTATAAATAATATTTTTAAACCTATAATTACACCAATACATTTATTCATATGAAAAATTAATTTTCATGACATATTGATGAACAAAAGATCATTGCTTTTCATTCAACTTAAAAAAGTATAATACAATGTCAAAATTATATAAACATTTAAATGTACATTTCAAAAATTCATTGTTTCTCTTGTTATCTTTCTTCTTTTTTGCATGGTGTCTATATGGCAACCTGAGTTGGTGTCTATCCGGCTCCCTGAATTGTTTAATTGTTGATCACTTCACCATTGGAGTCTCTGAATCTGCTCCTTTTATCCTTTGTCATTGTTAGGTGTATCCTAAATGGTCCCTGCAAAGTAAAATTGAATTAAATAAGCAATAAGGGAAACGCGAGACTCGATCATTCTGCCTAATAGGACTTCCAGTTCCTACTGGAGAAAGTACAAGACTTTTCATTGGGTTTCCTCAATATGACATGCCAAGATCAAATGCAGGAGTCCCATAGTAACCATGATTTAAAACATCAGCTTTACCTAGCAATGGGATGCCATACGTACTGTTGCTCCTATTGTGCAAGCAATGCCTCAAGACTATAGAAGTCAGATTTTGACTTTCTACACTTCCTGTCAATGACACATCGGAAAGCAATACAATTGTCAGCAATAAAGGGTCTAGCTAAGGTTCTTAAATGGAAAGAAGCAACAAAAAACTCAGGAATAAAAAGAATAACCTGCATCAAGGTGATCGATCATTGACGAACTCAGCATCTGGTTGATAGAATGTCCATGAGGCATATGGCCACCAATATCTTTTTTCTTTTTTTTTTTCTTTTTTTTCTTTTTTTGAAATTTTGTTTTCCACAATGATAAAACATTGTAACTGACTGTTTTTGGAATTACAAATCCGGAGAAGAGGTTTGATAATGCATAGAATGCCGTAGCAATTACAGCAGCAATGTTTTTGTTGGGTGTCACTGCTACTGACATCATACCATAGAAGGTAAAATATAACAATGTAAAATACATAAATAAGAGATACCAGAAGAACTTCTCAACCGTCCAATGAAACCCAATCATTGAATACACTATAACAACATATATTATACTTTGTAACAAGACATATGGAAGCTCAATGAGGACCTGCAATAGAAACAAGCCTGTATGGTTAATATGTTATTGGAAATAAATAATTACCTCTTAGTTTTTATTCTTTCCCAATCTTCTGAACAGAGAAAGATGTATATACCTGAGCTAAGGCATATGATGTAGATGCATACATTCCAGCAGCCGTTTCTCTATAAGAAACTGTTCTTTCAATATCCACAACTGGGTGCACAGCAGATGCATTCTGTATCCCAAGATTGATGAATATTATAAGATTCATCCTCTGTTTAGACACCTAGTATTGCACAATTCATGGTGTTAGAACCTATAGCTAACTAGTACAAGGATACAGTTATACTGAGTAGGACTGGACCACAGTATGAAGAAGAAAGATTCTCTGCAAAACTTGACTGATTTATCTCTTTTAAAACCATCAGATGGGGGACTGATTTATCTCTTTTAACTGTTGGATAGATAAGGGATCATATGGAAAGGCCACCTGTGAAATTTGAAAGCCAAAAACTTAATCATATGGTCCACCGCATACTGAACCTAATCCTAGCAATCCAAAACTTGACCAGGATATATCTGTTAATTATTCCTAGAGGTGTAATTCTTTTGCATTGAAACTTACCAGTTCAACCAAGGATGACATAGACAACAAAATTGGAGTACCAACTAAGCCGCCACTTGGCATATTTTCCCTTGTAACGCAAAAGGGAAGAGTATATCAGTATATCACTACCGACCTATAACCAACAAGGGTTAAGCTTCCCTGACAGCTTGCCAAGGGAAGCTTTAACTAGAAAGCCAAACAGTTATCATATATCTAACAGTAAGATTAAACCTGAACAAATTTTCCAAGTGGAGATATGAAGCTCTAAAAAAACTGGATGAAAACACCAGGGGTAATATCATGAACATGATGGGCCATAAATTTGAGATGGGACATGTAACTAGACACATCACTAATCCAAGGAGAAGCCTCTGATCCAACAACACATTAGATACCAGGAATCCATATGTCAGAAGGTGGACCATCAAGGGCTCAAAGCAAGTTCCTTGATGGGGCCATGTAGAAGTAACTTTTGCCTAATATCAACTCAGCACGCAGCAGTAAAACTTCCAATCCCTGCAAATCGCACGTTTAGCCATAATAAATTCGGGATCATCCTAGAATATTGATCATGAGTGGAATCTATATTGACTTGGAAGAGCTAAATCACTGAACATACAAGTTAGGGAAAAGAAGAATACATACATGGTTTTTTGTTAGAGAAATGAATTAGCCGGAATGAGGAAACGAACTATCTATGTTGTGCCTACAAGGAGGGTGCATTGTGTAAGTATCTCCTCTCATAGAAGCCTGTCACTTGGTCAGCCACTGCCCACACTATGGCTTGACCTGGGGGTATCCTCATAAGCCTAGGCAGCAATCCTTTCCACAATGCAAGCACACCTTCAAAATCTGGCCACCAAAACAGATAGATTCATTTTATCTCAGAAAACAGAATAGAAGATTGAAATTCTTAGATAAAAAAACAGTAACAGAACTTCAGGCTGAAATTTAATAAGAAAAGTAACCAATCAGGATCTCATTTTAGACAACTAGATTCAAGTAGAATAAGCATGCAAATGTAAGAAAAGATGTCTCTGTACTATACTTATTTCGATAGAAGAAAAGAGAGAGAATAAGGAGAAAGAGAAAGGATCTGAAACAGGAGATTCTCACCTGGAACTTGATTGGAATCCCACCTGCCTTCCCATGGCATCTCACCAAGGGCTTGCTGCATCTCACAACAAGAAGTAAAACAGAATAGGGCATGTAAAAAATTTTTCCAGTTGTCTATCTCTGAAATTGTTGACCATTACATTGCATTCAGTTTCTCTTGTTTCTGAAGGCACTATGGAACTTCCATTGCCACTCAATGAAACCAGGATATAGGGCACTTTGGAAATGTTTTGGTTTTCTTTTGTCAAGCTTTGAGATGCTTGTGTCTTCAATTCAGTCAACTCTCTTGGTTCTGCCAGTCCAGCGAAATGCTTTGCACAATTGGTTTCTTGAACACCACCTGTAAAATTTACAAGTCACCAGAAGCTGTTGAGAATATTGTGAAATTTTGAGTTCTTCAAACTCTGCAATGATAAGGATGAAATAATTCATGGAATGTCCTGAGATGGACTGTGAGAGAATAAACTCAATAAAGCATTCAGCATCCAATTGGGAGGAGTCCTGGGAAAGAGGTTTACTGGCATTTCACTCAATGGGTTATCAGTCTCAATTTATAATTATTTACCAGATTAGGACAAAAGCAACAGCAAGTAGCTTCATGAGATTAGCTATTCATCATTCTGAAAGTTATATCAAATTGTGCCACTATGGGATATTGGAGTGAAACCAGAACTTCAAGCAATCATTTCTGCCTTCAGAGTATATCAATAAAAGAAAATAGGGCATGTAAAATTTTTTTCCAATCCATGCATAAATCCTGAACCTACAACCAATCGGATCTATAAATTTGGCTCTGGATAAATTCACAAGTAGCAGGAAGAGAGAGAAATTCAAATTATCTGAGTAAACTAAGACATTACAACCATTCAACTTTTCTAGATAAGATTCTGACACTGGGTTATTCATAGTCCACACATCCCACTTACTTACATACAATATGGATGGGTAGCACTAGAGCAGTAAACTTAAAAACATGGAAACTCTGGTTTGTCTAGGACTTCCACCTCTCTTTCTTAAGAAGGCGTCTCCTCCATGGATAGAAAGAAGCCCACCTTTCCTCTTTACCACCAAACCCATTTCTTACACTAAAAAGAACATGGAAACTACAAGCTGAAGCCAAGGGTTTTGGTGGAGAATCAGTTACAGTGTCTAAGAAGAATATATAACAGGTTATCCGTAAGTAGTAATATAAATCCTTTCTGAGCTGAGATAGGGTCTATGGGAGCTCCAGTTTTCTTTGATTTATGAGTTCTTTCGAACAACTCAATACGAGAAGGGGGCAATTGATTTGGATCAGCAATACGCTTGAAAATAAAACAATAACAATTGCATCAAAACTCTAATGGGAGCAATAAAAACTTATGCTAAACGTAAAAAGTAGAATTATCAACCAATGGCTTTACCATATCCTCACGTATGACTGAAAAGGAAGTAGTTCCAGTCGTATGGCGCATTTTTTGATTCTCCTTATTATTTCTGTTCCTTTCAGCAATGGCCTAACAAGATTCAGTTAAATTAACACCTAGATTTCTGAATTTAGAAAACATGGTATGGATTTAGTTACACTTACCTGAGTTTCTTCTTTACCCCAAAACTTAAACATCTCATCCCATTGTTCTTTCGACATACGTTGAAGATCAATGTTTGCCCTCCGTTCTGCATCTGAATCATACTTCTCATAAAATTCTATCTTTAAATAGTACTTATAACCCTTCCATCTGTCCTTAAGTTTATCTAAGGCCCAATCCTTGCCAGATTCTGCTATGTCAAATTTCGCCTACAACGAAATAGAAGGTGTTTCTAGTCACAAAATAACTAAACATTTTAATTTAACACCTTAACTAATTATAACAAAATAAATACAATACCTTTATTTCATTCAAAGTGAAATGGGTAAGTAAACTCCCATTTCTGGAGGGTCTATGTGATATCCACAATTTTGATACTTTGATTTTCATTTACACTCCATCCTCTTTCCCCATACAAAAAACACCAAAAATGGAGAGGGTGTATTAACTACCAAAACCTGGCCAATTCCTCTAAAGTTATACCAAAGGAACTCCTTTGAAGCTGCTATTTACTGCTGTCCAATGTCTGACCCTCCCTCACCATTTAATTTATTGCAACAGCGGAAAGATTGGCCTTACCCGGTTCATTGCAAAAGAACCATAACACAGCAGCAATTAAGAATCTCCATATCTTCATGTAGAGTGTTCATTTCTTCTTAACCCTTTCTTATGAAGCCACTGTATTCCTTCGTGATAGAGCAGGTTTCAGGTTCAATATTAAGGGAACTGATACCATAAAAGGGAAAAGAATTACCCGCCCTACTTTGTGGCAAGATATGCACACCAAAAGAGATGATCTATTGTTTCACATTCATGCCAGCAAAGGACACAAGACTAGCTAGAGAGCTGATATTTTTATCTTTGGAAGTCATCCACAGAAAGAAAAAGCATTTGCACAGGATGCCTGTGTGCCATATCAGGTTCCATGGATCTTTATAGGTGCCCAAAGATGAAAGATCTCACAGGTTGAGGCAATAATTTACTGTGAAAAGCCCTTATCGAGAGTGTATTTGGCATCTAGAGTGTCCCTTAAGAGTGTTCATTTCCCTTTAACGAACACTCACTGAAAAAAAAAGAGGCAATTCGGTTCACCCCACCCTTGAGCAAAAACCCTAGGCGAAGACCCCTGCTGAACACATATCACCACCGCCTACTAATCACATTCAACCCAGAGCATTATTACACATCAATTTGAAAAGGCAGAATATCAAGGAAGTATCACAACATGCAAGAACACAAAAACAGAATTTCTTATTAACACACTAGGAATTGAATACAATGACATGTGAAAAAAATAAATTCTAACTTACAAAAGAGAGAAACAAAAATGATATACAATTCAAAATTAAAAAAAGAGAAGGGGGTTGGAATGGGGTTTGCTTACCATGTATTATACAGGAATTATGATGTCCGGTGTTCATGATAGACATTCTTAGACAGGAAAATCGTCTGTGTAATTGAGTGTGAGTCTACAAATAAGCATGAGAGGATTTGAATCCGTAATATCTATATAGTTACAAGGGATAATCAACTTAACTCGTATTCTCATTTTTTAAGGGCAAGGAGTCACTTGCAGATTTGTAGTTTTACATGTCTCTCATATAGAGACGATGGAGAAGTTGGAGATATCGTAAAATTTAAATCCTAAAAGTTTGAACCGAATGGAGGCATTCCCATAAAAAAGACTAAAGACTATTTAGTAATTAGCATGAAACTAAACTCTCAACAGACCTCACGTAATATAGACAAATGGAGATTGGAGAACAAAGAAAACCTTATCTACTATCATGTAAAGTTTTCTTTCTAAAATTTCGAACTAATAAAATAAAACTCCAAATGTATAGGGCCGCTGAAGATTGTGGTAATTGCAGGTGTCAACTGTGTTTGTACATAAAAAAAGAAAGACCAAAAATGTATAGGGCCGCTGAAGATTGTGGTAATTGCAGGTGTCAACTAAACTCCAAACAGAATCAACAGGTATGAAATTAATTTTTCATATAAAATGGATCATAGGATCCAAAACAGGTTGTCTCCAGCCCGTTCAGTTCAGATTGGATAGACTAAAATTATAAAATACGTATACCCATGTATTGATATACGCCTCTCCTGAATAGAGTCGGTCCGATCAGTGCAGGAACTCGTCCAGCATCTTCTCATGGGACCATACCGATCTCTGCTTCGGTGGCTGAAAATAAAATGATAAAAGAGTTAGGTTACAGGAAGATGAAGAAATCAGCAGTTCTGAAGATGAAGCCAAGGGGGAAGACAACATCCTTGATGAGATTCTGAGTTACCAGAGATCCTCTCATATTAAATCTGGACTTGGATATTCTGAGCAGCTATCTGAGCAGATGAAAGAAAAGGGGTCTGCAAGTAATCCCATCATGTTTGTGAAAGAAAAGCAGAAGGAACCGCCAACTATGAGAGCTACTAAAGGCAAGAATGATGAAGAGAGCTTCAAGACAGTCAGGCAAGGCAGTCAGAGAAAACAAAGTCAGTTTCAGAGGAATGGTCAGTTTCAGAGAAATATGCAGGTACAGGGAGTCAGATTCAGAGGATACTGTTATGGCTGTAATGCCTATGGACATCGAGTGGCAGAATGTAGAAGACAACAAAGACCTCCAGTGTTCATTGACAGAAACAGATTTGCTCCTCTTGCTGATGAGAGAGTAACATGCTATAGATGTGAGAGACTTGGGCATATAGCCAGAAACTGCAAGACAATCCTTCCATCTCAAAGGCAAGCTAAGAGGAAGAAAAGAGAAGATCCTCCAAGAAAACCAATTCAGAGAGAAGAAGAAAATGAAATGGTAAGAAATACAAGAAAGCCAATTACAGTGAAAGACAAGGCTACATGGGTGGAAAAACCATAGAAGAAAGGGAACAATTCTTTGTTGGTGCAAGCAGCACTTAAAGCAAACAAAGGAAAACAATCTCCATGGATTCTTGATAGTGGATGCTCAACACATATGACTGGAAACAAAGAAAAATTCACAAGCCTTGATGCTGCAGAAGGAGGAACTGTGAAGTTTGGAAACAATGAAGGTGCCAGAGTTGAAGGAAGAGGTTCAGTGAACTTTAACAATGGGAAGATAAAGTCCCACAATGTTTTGTATGTTAATGGGCTGAAACATAATCTACTCAGTGTGAGTCAGATATGTGATCAAGGACATGAGATCACTTTCAACAATGAAGGTTTTGTTGTTCACAAGGTTGGATCAGGAAAGGCAGTGGCTGCTGGTGAAAGAACAGTTGAAAATCTGTATGTGTTGACAGATGCCATCAACAAGTGCATGATAACTCAAGAAGATGAAAATTGGTTGTGGCATAGAAGAATGGGACACATTCACTTCTAAAATCTGACTAAAATTAGCAAGGAGCAAGCAGTAAGAGATTTTCCTATCATAAAGACTCTAGAGAGCCATGTATGTGGTTCATGTTAAAAGGGCAAGCAGGCAAGAGCTACTTATAAATCAAAGGAGTACCATTCAAGTAAACCACTTGACTTGATACACACAGACTTGTGTGGACCAATGAGAACACAGGCCATAAGAGGTGAGAGATACTTCATCTTGTTTATAGATGAGTATTCTAGAATGACCTGGGTGATGTTTCTGAAGGACAAAACTGAAGCTCTTGACAAGTTCAAAGCATTCAAGAAGAGAGTTGAAAATGAGACAGGGAACACAATCAAGTGTTTAAGGTCTGATCAAGGCAAAGAATTTACATGGAGTGAATTCTCAAACTTCTGCAATGAAAGTGGGATAAGAATTCAACACTCAACAGCCAGAACACCTCAGCAAAATGGAGTGGTTGAAAGGAAGAACAGAACAGTGCAAGAAATGACTAGAACTATGATGGCAGAGAATAACACAGCAAAACATTTCTAGAGAGAAGGTATCTATACTGCAGTGCATATCACTAACAGATGTCTTCTAAGGCCTCATGAGAACAAAACACCTTATGAATTGTGGTTTGGGAGGAAAGCTACAATGAAGTATCTCAGGGTCTTTGGTTCTAAGTGCTACATCAAGCAAAAGGAAGAAAATCTTGGCAAATTTGATGACAGAGCTGATGAAGGCATATTCCTTGGGTACTCTTTCAAAAGTAAGGCATACAGGTGGTACAACAAGAGACTAGGAAGAATTGTTGAGAGCTCAGATGTAAAGATTGATGAGAATGTAGGGAATCAAAAGGGGACTGAACCAAAAGGGTCCATTCTTGAAGAACTTGATGAAGATGATACTCTATCAGTTGACAAAGGGGAACAAGATGAAGAAGAACCTGAAGTGCAAGAGATTCATACTGAAGTGCAGAGAGATGGCAGACCAAAAGATAACAAATGGTTGAGAATTCACCCAAATCATCAAGTGATAAGAGATCCAAATGCAGACATTGAAACCAGAAGGATGAAAGCTATTACTTATTCATTATTGTCTGAGATAGAGCCTAAAACTGTGTATGAGGCTAGCAATGATGAATCTTGGTTGAAGGCTATGAATGATGAGCTTGACCAAATTGAAAAGAACAACACTTGGGAGCTAGTTCCTAGACCAACAGACAAGAATGTGATTGACACAAAGTGGGTTTTCAGGAACAAATTAAATAAAGAAGGCCAGGTTGTGAGAAACAAGGCCAGACTTGTATGCAAAGGATATGCTCAAGTAGAAGGAATTGATTTTGATGAGACTTTTGCACCTGTGGCAAGGCTGGAGTCTATCAGAATGTTCTTAGCATTAGTTGTGCACAGAGGATTCAAGATTTATCAAATGGATGTGAAATCTGCATTCCTGAATGGCAATTTAGAAGAGGAAGTGTACATTGAGCAACCTGAAGGGTTTCAACTCAGCAGTGATGAAGATATGGTTTGTAAGTTGAAAAAGACCCTATATGGGTTGAAGCAAGCTCCAAGAGCTTAGTATGAAAGGCTTGATACATATCTGCATAAGTTGGGTCTACGAAGAGGAGTTGTGGACAGCAACCTATATGTCATGACAGAAGACAGCAGTCAACTGGTAGTTGTAGTCTATGTGGATGACATCATCTTTGGGGGGCACTGTGAGAAGCTCTGCAAGTAGTTTGCTGAGAGGATGAGAACAGAGTTTGAGATGTCTATGCTTGGAGAGATGTCTTACTTTCTGGGGCTGCAAATTCATCAAAGAGAAAATGGCATCTTCATCTCTCAAATGAAGTATACCAAAGAAATGTTGAAGAAATTTGTGATGGAGGACTATAAACCAGTGGGGACACCAATGACAGTAAATATCAAGTTGAGTTCAGAAGATGACTCTCCAACAGTTGATCAGACATTGTATAGGTCAATGATTGGCAGTTTACTATATTTGACAGCTTCAAGACCTGATATTCTGCAAGCAATATGCCTGGTGGCCAGATTTCAAGCGTGTCCAAAGGAGACTCATCTGATGGCAGTGAAGCGAATACTCAGATATCTAAAAGGCACAACAGACTATGGTTTGTGGTATCCAAAGATTGGAAGTTTCACTTTGACAGCATTTTCAGATGCAGACTGGGCTGGTAGCATTGATGACAGAAAGAGCACTAGTGGTGGTGCATTCTTTTTGGGAGAAAGCTTAGTAGCATGGCACAGCAAGAAACAGGAGTCTGTCTCCTTATCTACAGCAGAGGCAGAGTATATTGCAGTAGCCGCTACATGTACTCAGGTAATCTGGATGAAAAGACAGATGTCAGACTTCAGTGTTATATGTGAAGAACCAGTGGTCATCAAATGTGATAACATGAGTGCCATCAACATATCCAAGAATCATGTGCAACACTCAAAGACCAAGCATATTGACATCAGATATCATTATTTGAAGGAGAAAGTGCTTGAAGGGGAAGTGAGATTGAACTTTGTTCCTACAGCAGATCAAGTGGCAGACATCTTCACCAAGGCTCTTCCAAAAGACTCTTTTGAGAAACTCAGAGCTCAACTAGGAGTAGTGACTTTGAGCACATTGTAGATGGCAGATATGTAAGGGGAGTTGCTAACTACATAGCATCATCTTTCATCTGTAGGATTGGAAAGATGCGGTGGGCACTTCTACAGGTGAGGCTATGTAGGGGGAGTTGATATGAAGGGGGAACTCATTCAGCCTTTGGTACTTGTTGTCAAAGGGGGAGAAGATAGCATGGATGGGGAGTTTTGAGTTTTGTTGCCAACAATTCCAAAGGGGGAGATTGTTGACACCCTGTCCAGACAGTGCAGTCAGTGTTGTCATTGTTGGCAACCCTAGCAGAGAAAGTGATATGGAGGAGAGAGAGTATTTGTAGGACTCTCCGTCAGTCAAGCAGCCGAAAAGAATGAAGCTTAGTTGATGAGAAAGTCCAACTGAAGTGGAGAGAAAGAAGAGAGAGAAAGAAGAGAGAGAAAATGGAAGAGAGAAAAAGAGGAGAGAGAATGGGTGGGGACCAAGTGGGTCCCACCTTGGGTGGCCAGGCCAGCACAACAGCCAGCCCAGGCCAGCAGGGCAGATGCCCGCGGCACCAGGCCAGCACAGCAGCCAGCCCAGGCCAGCAGGGCAGATGCCCGCGGCACCAGGCCAGCACAGCCATGCGCAGGCCAGCACAGCCATGCACAAGCCCGGCCGACCATGCGCAAGCCAACACACGCCATGCGCAAGCCGAGATGCCGCACAAGAAGCCCTGCGCGCGCAGCAGCAGCAGCCGGCGTGGCGCAGCAGCAGCGCATGCAGCAACGGTGTCGGCGCGCGATGCCGCAAGCCAGCGCCGCATGCCACAGCACAGGGAGGTCGGCATGCACGCAAGGTGCTCGACCGATTGCCTCAATGAAGCAGGATTTTCGGACCCTACTGGAATCGAAAATCCCGCAGTGATACTCCGATTCAGAGGTCATTTAAATCTGATACAGGGGTATTTTGGGAAATCAATAAAGAAGCAAATGCGAAATCCGTGGCCAAGAGAGAGCCACGTAGGTAAAATGCCGATTGGATGGCTTAGATGAAGGCGGGCTCAAGTGTGACGTAGGGGTTGCGTCAAGATACTTGCGCGTGTGATCTGATTGGATCGGCGCATCTTAAAATGGTGCTCCGCAATGTATGATAGCGAAGTTTTGATTCTGTGCGGCACGTTTTCGGTACGACAGCGGCTTTGATCTCAATCCAACGATATCTATTAAAGCCGATCGGATTTGACGCGATCTGACCAGATCCGTCGGTTGATAGTCAATCCTGCCATTATGCAGATATCCAACGGTCATGGCTTGAAGATACTGTCTCTGCCAATCGCGGATCGACAGCGCCTCTGACTCTGTCAGCGTAGGCGACGATCCGGTGTAGCGGCTGTACTGAATCAAGTCAAGTTGATTCCATTTGTAATGATCTGGTCGGCCCAACTTCAAATGGCCATATCTTGGCCATCCGAGCTCCGATTTAGGTGATTCAAAAACTCACGGTTTTCTCTCTCCGAGTAGAATCCGTTAGAAAGAAGAAATCAAGGTTTTGGTGAAATAGGCTGCTGGTTTTGGAGGAAATGGTGCTTTGGAGCTCTCTTTGAAGGACAAATCACTCTCCACCTTCCTCCTTCTGATACACATGAGTATTTGAGCAGTTTGGAGCGAAGTGTGAGTATGAGTGATAGCTTGATGAGAATGATGGTGTGCGAGATGCATTGGAAGAATGCCAGAGTTCCATTCTATTGAAGAAGCGTATCTATCACTACTGGAGAGCTTGGAACATCCATTTGGTGAGAACTAATCTTACAGTGATCACGTCAGGAAGGTAATCACGCACACAAATCCTACTTATTGTATCAGAGATATATGGGAAGGGTTTGTAATGATTTATGATATACATTTTGTATAACCTGTCAAGTGGGTGCTTGACTGGAATTGGGGTAGGTGCCTCGAGCACAGTTGTAGCTGTGAATGCAGTTGATGTTGTAGCATCGGGGTTGTAGGTGCAACCGTAGCATTTCTGTTGTGTATCGGGTATATACGAAACCCTGGTTAGGGTATTGCCCCGTGGAGTAGCCATCACAATGTGTGATTGGTGAACCACGTTATATTGTGTGTCCCATGCATGTGATTGTGATTGTAGAATAGAAGTCAGTGTCTTTGCAGTGCGGGTGTACACACTTGGCGGGCCAAGCCCCGGTATGGATACCTGTGGGTGGGTGGTTGGTGTGTGCACGAAATGTGTTTGACAGATTGTCTGTGAGAAGATCTCAAGAAATCAGCTCAAGGCAGCATAGTACAGTTTGATCAACAGCTCTTGGCAGCAGTGTTCATAGTATCAGGGCAAATTGTTTAGTGGAAAAACTTTTAAGGGCCACTGATTCACCCCCCCTCTCAGTGTCAACCTGGGACTAACAAAGTATTAAATGTATATAGTACCAATAAGTTTGGGGAAGAGGTTCTCTGGTAGGAAGACCAGAGAGCAATCGAAGGGAGATGGTAAAGGGGCAACACTAACCTTTAGTATATCAGAGGTAACGATGTTTAACAGTGTGGTTGGGGTCTAACAGTTCAATTTGGTTTCGGTTCAGTACGAATGGGATGCAACCAAAATTGAATCGTTAATTAAATAGTTTAAAAATAATTATCAAAACTGATTTTTTATTTTTTTTGGGCGTAGAGAAATAAGAAATTTTCAAAGCTAATTATTAATCAGCTTCGTACATTAAGTGGAGGAGAAAGAGAGTAAGTTAGGAACAAGTAAGAGGGAGAGAAAGAATTAAATTTTTTGTAGTTTATTTTTGTTGTTGGGATTTATGAAAGCGAGTTGTTTATGAATTAAAAACTTAGGTCATGCCGAAAGTATTACAATAATTTAAATTTATTATACGAATAGATTTTCAATACTAAGGGATTAAAGTTAGAATTTAATTGATTTTAATGATTCCAAACCATCAATTTTACACTATTTCATTTTAAAATCAGAATTGAACCGTTGAATTAAATTGTCTTATTTTTTAAACCAAAATCAAAATATATAAAATTTGATTTCACAATTTTGATTTAAACAGTTAAATCTGAATTCAGTCAATGGTTTCATTTCATTTTAACAGCCTTATACTCTAAGCATGTTATTTGTGGGAGCTTGAGTGTGGATATTGATAGCCTACGTTGTCAGATCAAAAGAAATTTTGCAAATAAATTCAACGTTTGTTTTGGTGTACAGATTTCTGTTACATAGAAGAGAAAGATAAATCTAACAACTACTGTGATACGTCAAAAACACAGTACCCTTGCACCACTAGCAAGGCTTACTACGGCCGTGGACCGCTCCAGCTAACGTGGAACTATGACTACGAGGCTGCAGGAAACAGCACAGGATTTGATGGGCTAAATTCTCCTGAAACTGTGGCTAACAAATAACAATGTTGTGACTTCATTCAAGGCAGGATTGTGGTTTTGGATGAACGATTGCCATTCAATCATAACTTCTGGTCAAGGATTCGGAGCAACGATCCAAAAAATTAATAATGGAGAATGTAATGGTGGAAGCATAGCACAGATGCAAGATCGTGTTCAGAATTATTAGGATTACTGCACCCAATTTAATGTGTCACCTGGTAACAGCCTCACCTGCTAAGATGATACGTCTTAGATATTTTTTGTACTAGTTTAATTTCCATCCAATAAGGAAAATAATAAAGACCTATGTGTAAGTCACATCCATATGAATGGTGACTACTTCACCTTCTAATACATCTTGTATTATCTTAAGGCCAATGCATTCTCTGATTCTCTCTGGGTGTGTGTGAGGAAATGTTATAATACTGGAAGAAATGTTATAGCACTGAATGCCTTAGATGATTTGGATTGTCCAACTCAATTAGTGGCCTAACCTTTGTCTCAAGTTGGCCATAAACACTGGCGACACGGTCTAAACTCAATGATAAATTCTTTACAAGGTGAAATTTCCTCCGCAATAAAATCGAAAAATCAAACCCATCGAAGTTTCTTCATTTCTAATCAAACCAATCGAACTTCGGATAAGCAAAAACCCAGGGCCTTAACCATTGCATCATCTTCCCACCCCTTACAAGTCAAGGCTTAAATTGTCACAAGTCCATTCTTGGCAATTCCGTCGAGCAAGTCCTATAACCATTCTCACATCAGAGCTTCAACTTTCCAATTCTCAATGTCAAGCCTCAACTCTTTGTCTCAAGGGCAGATTTCTTCACCGGTGTGGTATAGCGATGATAGTTTCTCTACGAATTGAAAATCTGAATTTTAGATGTCCCATTCCCCCTTTTTACGTTTTTGCAGAAGATGGCGACAACAAAGGAAGGACATGAGATGAAGGATGTCCATTCCCATGATCAACTTTTCTTAAAGCATAATGGAAAATATGTATCATACTGCATAAAATATGCGTATTTATCAAACCCTATGAAATTATACATAAAAAAAATGTTTTATAGGCTGAAAAATATATACGCATGTTATACGTGTATAATACACGAAATTACTAACTACGAGCCCAACTCCAATACCCAAGAGATTCTATGAATTAGGGGATATTCGATATTCGACCATGATCAGTCACAACCAAAATGCCCAAAATTAATATAAATCAGGGGATCCAATACTAATACTAAAACCATAGTTAAACCTAAACCATTTGACAACCAATTTAATCATTTCATGGACTGTTGTATTTACCCAATGAATTTACTTGTTCGGTTTATTGGTGGTTAGTTTAGAAATGAGAAAATTTCCCCCACCTCCCTTGAGTTTTACCATTAAATCAACTATCTCTAACTTGACCCATAATGCCAACCATCCCCCTTATTTCTAAAAATAAGTATCAACACCCCCTGTCAGCCATTAAGTGATGAGACTTTGTAACTAATGTTTTCAATGATAATATTACCCTTAAGATTATAAAATATCATTTTTATCCTTTTAAAACTGTTTTTTTTAGTAAATTACTTAGACGATGTTTGTTGTCAGTAGAGATCTGCTATACTAGGAACACTGGAAAGCTGCAAAAATTAAAACAAAAAGAAGTACTGGAAAAAATGTCGTAGGAAAAGTCCAAATGAGGGGCATGCCATTGATTATTGATAAAGAATCATTTTCGAAAATAGAGATTCCTATTTTTATTGGGCAACCAGCACAAAAGATTTCAACTCCAACATCAAATTGAGATAAGAGGATAATGATTCCTAACTAAGCTCAAAAGAAAAGGGAAAGCATGCAAGCATAAAAGTAAAACAAATAAGAGTCATCCCCCCAAAAAAGATAAAAAAAAAAAAAAAATTTCCTAAACTAAACTTTGGAAAATAGAAGAAAGAAAAATGAAAAATAGATAGGATGAAGTTGGTTGAAAACCTGGAAAGTGAGGTTCTTCATGAGCAAAGCGTCGGCCTGCGTCCAGAAACTCGCAGGACCATACGATGAATGTGTTAGTAGAATGTAATAGTCATATGTACAGCCACGTGTCTTTAGTATAGTGTATGTAGTATTTATATTGTGGTATTGTATCGTGTATATATACTGTACTGATCCAGTTAATAGAAGATAACTGAGAATTTTAGAAGCCTCGACTACTTTACCAAATTAATATGGTATCAGAGCGGGATTACTCCCACTGATTTTTCTTTCTTCTCTGGATCTTTCCGATTATCTTTTCTGGTTCTTCGATCTGCGAAGGATCTCTCCATAAATTGTATTCTTCCACAGCTGTTTCTTGGAGTTTTTGTTGCTGCTTCGTGTGCGATCCAGGACTTGTGGTGATCTGTCGTTCTTGCTTGCTAATTCCTCTGTTCTTGGAGTTTTGTTGTCGTTCTTGCTTCGTGATTCCAAGGATTTCTTCTGGTTTCGTGATTTTTTGTTCAGCGTTGAGTATTTCCGCAGAATAGAGTTTTTGTTTTGCTTCCACCAATCCTCGTGTTTTGATTTAGGTTTGTTTCTTCAGTCTGTGGTCCTGCAGTTCTTGGAATATTTTTTTGGTTCTGATTTAGACTTTCTCAGTCTTATATCAGTGATTCCCAGTCTCGATCCAGGGGTGAATCTTCCATTGATGACTTCCCGCTTCCCGCTTCCCGCTTCCCGCTTCCCTCTTCCCTCTTCCCTCTTCTCTCTCCCCCTTCAGCCAAGGAAACAGAAGGAAGATACCTTCAGTGACCGGCTAGAAAAGTTCGAGTCATTAGTTAAAAGGTCTCCGTGTGGAATTTAGATTTTGTTTTCCAAGATTTTATTTTAAAATTCTTCATAGAAATTTTAAAATTCTTCGTAGAAATTTCTCAGCCGACAAACCAAGTCGACAGAGGGTACTGGTTGGGACGTAAGTCTCAGATTCATTAAAAGCTAGATGGTAGCCATTCAGATAGATTGTCATTGGCCTCTCAGAACCACCATTGAGATAGATTGTCATTGGCCTCCCAGAATCACTCGGTGGAAACGATGTAAATCCGGACAATTAACAATCGAATATTTATAACGCACATACTTTGAAGGCTTACTAGTCAAAGTCAATCGTGCGTATACTTTTTTTTTTTGGGTAAAAAACTAGATCATTGTGCACGCCATTGAGGAAGGCGCAGCAGGAAGTGCTACTAACAGAGGCACTGGTTGCGGGAGGATGAGCGATGAAGTCGTCGTCTGAGTTGACTGAAATAGAGAGAGACCAGACATTTGAGGGGCTAAATTTAAGATGGCTGAAGCTAAAGCAGGATGATGGGTCATGTAATCGCGGATAAACGGGTGTTGGAGCACCGAAAAAGCAACTGGCTGTGGAAGAGTTCAGATGGGAGGCCAAGATCCCAGCAATTTTAGGGACCAAACCCTCTGTGATGAGTTCAGATGGGAGGCCATAAAATTGGACCCAGAGAGGGAAATGATCACCAGTTACCTTGATGATGCCATCGTTCCAAAATGATCAAATGACCGCCGACCAACCAAGGTGACTCCGCCAAAACATTCATGAGATCCAATTCATGCTTAAAGGTAACGGCCTTCAGCATAGCCGAATGAACACCCGCATGCGTATTCCATGCCGAAGTTAAACCCTCAAACACCGCTTGACGCCGCTCCAGTTTACTTGAAAAAATCTTACCGACCAGAGTGAGTTGAGTGTCAAAATTTAAAGCAGGATCTTCCGCCTCGTCCAGAACCAGAACTTCCGTAGAAGAAACTGAAGTTTGAGATGGGTGCGCCAGGGGAAATGGAATAGGAGGTGGACCATGGTCCCCAAATTCACCAGTCAGGCCCCCCTCAGAAGAGGTAGCCGACAAAGAAGAATCCATTAAGGCCTCACGGTAAGGAAAGAAACTTTTTAGAAATTATGGAATCCAACCCTAAGACCACTGAGTAATCGGATAGATTGGGGATGAAAAGAGCCACAGAAAAGGGAAATCACACTCACTATGCGGAAACCCTAAACACGCGCGCAGGCGGAAACCATTGCATCTATGTATCATCGTGCGTATACTTAGACTAAGTAAGATTCATTCATCCAAACAAAAAAAAAAATACACGATTCCTGATATTTGTTGCACGAATTGATCGCTTCCACATGCATTAATCATACACTATAAATCCCCCATTCCCTTACAGTAATGCTCATCCCAATTCCCACACCTTCATACTTTCTCATTCTTATCTAATGGGTATTCCAAAAATGGTAATCCCTATACTTAGGAAAAGCATCTTAGCCACCACTCTGGCCGGAATTTTAGCTGGGTTGATGCCGGAATCTGCCATGGCTCAGAGTTGTGGCTGTGCATCAGGCCTTTGCTGTAGTCAGTATCGGTATTGCGGAACTGGTGATGCTTACTGTGGCACTGGAGGCCAAGCGGGTCCTTACTATAGTAGTGGGACTCCGAGTTGTTGCTGTGAATCAGACGTTTGTTGTAGCCAGTATGGGTATTGGGTAGCTGGCATCACTTATTGTGACACTGGATGCCAATTGGGTCCTTGCTTTAGTAGTGGGACAGTGTCTGATATTGTTACACAAGCATTCTTCGATGGGATAATTATTCAGGCTGCCTCAAACTGTGCCGGCAAGAGCTTCTATACGCATGATGCATTCTTTCAAGCTCTTAATTCCTATACTAGTTTCGGCACCACTGGAACATTCTATGAATCTAAACAGGAGATCGCCACCTTTTTTGCACATGTATCACACGAAACTGGACGTAAGTTTCATTTTTCATAATTTCATCAAGTTATGTCCTATTTCATCTTTTAAATTTATTTTCTTTTATCTTTTTTTTTGTTTCAAGTTTAAAGTATTAAAGTACCAATAAGTTTGGGAAAGAGGATCTTTTGAGTAATTACCAAAAAAACCATAGGGACATAGAGACGGGAAAGGTCAATACCGACCTTTCGTATACTGCGGTAAGGGTATTTGTGGGGAGTTGAAGGTGGATATCAGTAGATCAAGGTGTCAGACACCTCTAATCATAATATTTTATGACAATAAATTCTTCTTTTTTTTTTTTTTGTTTTTTTGCTTCTCAAGACTATTGCCATACAACAAACACGCAGTACCCGTGTGTCGCCGACAGGGGTTATTATGGCCGTGGACCGCTCCAGCTTTCGTGGAACTACAACTACGGGGCTGCAGGAAACAGCATAGGATTTGATGGGCTAAATTATCCTGAAACTGTGGCTAACGATGTTGTGACTTCGTTCAAGACAGCATTGTGGTTTTGGATGAACAATTGCCACTCAATCATAACTTCTGGTCAAGGATTCGGGGCAACGATCCAAGCCATCAATGGCGCAATTGAATGTATGGTGGAAACACAGCAGATATGAAAGATCATGTTCAATATTATGAGAACTATTGCCGCCAATTTAATGTGTCACCTGGTAGCAACCCAAGCTGCTGAGATAATAAAGAGCTAAGTGTTAGCTCAAATTCACGGTGACTACTTTACTTGCCAATGTATTTTGTATTTTCTCAAGATCGGCCAATGCACTCTGTAATCTCTCTCTCTCTCTCTCTCTCTCTCTCTCTCTCTCTCTCACACACACACACACAATGTTTTAACACTAGAATTCCTTAGATGATATGGCTTGTCCAAATCAGTTAATGGCCGAACCTGTGTCTCAAGTTGGCCATAAACTTGTGATATGGTCTAAACTAGGTTAAAAATTCTTTTACTAGGTGATAGTTTAGGGTGTTGTCGATGACATACCTTAGTTGATATTGAGAAGTGGGTGAATTAGTCTACACACTTTGTTTTCTTTGAAACCACACTGCTATCCAAAGCTGATAGAACGACACAATGCCAAAAGCACTGCCACATACACAAATGTATGCAAATATATTTCGTTACCATTTAGTAGTTAGGTCTACTAGATTTGCACACCCATCATGCATATCTACATCATAGCACTCCATAATAGATAAAATATATCATCTATGACACATAGTCATACGTGGTTCACCAACACAGTATGTGATGACTAGTTTATGGAGTAATGCCCAATTGAGCTTCGTATTATTCAATACGTTTTTTTTTTTTTTTTTAGTTTTTACAAGATAATAGTTCCAACCCTGAGTTTTCCAAGCACACAACTGAGATGGCACACCAATGCCAAGGATCAGGCAATTGCAACTGCCAATGTCTAGCACCCAATGAACATAGTCTCAACACTAATAATCATGGGCTTATAAATGCCCTACAATTTAACCCCACTTAGTTTAGGTTTTTCACATACGCCACCTAGCTAGCATACAATTATATGTCAAGCAAGAAAAATATACAGAGCATAGGGAATCTCACAACCAAAGCTTTTAGACCTTCCGAGATGATTGTGGTACTTCCAATAGTCCATTGGAATCTTCAACAACCCCCAAGTCTAGGAGAACTTGACTCTTTAAGTACACTTCAATGAAAAATTATCTCATTCTTCTTTATTGCAAAGATTGCCATTTATGTTCAATAAAGCTCTCACCAAAAACTCACAATGCTTCAATACTCCTTGAATGAGCAAGAGTTAAGTTGGTAAGTGATTCAATGCCCAACCACAAAGACGAACACTCCAAAAAATTTCGACTAATTAACACACCAACTTTCCCATCACGGCCCAACAACCATTCAAGCTCTCGAATAAACATCAATGGAGTCTAACTACTCTCCCTGATGGTTGGTGGAAAGATTCAAACCATAAACACATACCAATGCCTTCAAGGGGGGATATTTTTTTTTTCTTTTTTGCCAATAACAGAGTGAGGTTACTGTTCTTCATCTTCAAGTCATTCCTTACTATATAGCTTAAAAAAATGAAGAAAACCTAATTTGAATGGTCCGGTTTGGATTTCATTTGAGCAAGACATGGCCAAAATACAACGAAGCAAGCAAATAATTCCAAACATAATATTTAGGATGATATGGTGTAGCCACAAAGCATGGCTTCTGTAAGACCCGCACTCCATGAACCCGATCTAAACCTTGAATTTATGTCGTAGCAGGTCTTTCAATCATCACCGGGCCAGACGGGATGAGCGGATGACAAACAGGTACGAAACGGACCAATCAGACCAAATTAAGTATGAATTAATTCATACCGGTCGATGGTACCGGTCTTGGTACAGTTCGACTGGTATGGCCAGCGCAGTAGACCACTTAGATCCGGAAACAGATCTCTGTGGGTCCCACTTTCTAAATTTCAAATCGAAGGACTTTCCTAATGCTAGGAGGCTTTCTAAACCTAAACCTAGACTATATAAACCCCTATAAACCTCCTAAAACCTCTTTCATTGATCCTCACCAACCCTATAGAGGAGAAAGAGATTGAAGAAGGAGGAGAAGCTAGGAAGGAGAAGGAAGAGCCGCCATTGTCGCTCGACGAAGAACACCTTAACGCAAGTCAACGGTAAGTGCTTAAACCTTCTTTTACATTATGACTCTAGGCTGGTTAGTTTGCTTGGATCGATACCATGCAAAGCAGGTATTGATCTAAACCCTATTTTTCCGTCAAATCCTTAATTAATGGTAAACCCTAGATTCAAGTTCTAAGTCGAAGATCATCGAGGCAAGGACTTGAATGGAGTTGGAAACAACTCTAATTCAATGCTCAGACCTAGAATGTGTAGGAGAAACCCTAGGATCAATAGGGGATGATCGACGGCAGTCGAGAACCGGACGTATGGTGTTTCGGAGACTTACCGGTCGACCATACCGGTCGCACCATATGCGACCGGTACTGCGACCGGTACTTCCCGGGGACTAGTCTGTGGGGACCAATCTACCATATCGGTCGCAGGTTTCCCCACAGTGCTGCGACCGGTACCTGTGATCGATCAGCTCTGAGAGATGTGTTTTGTTATTGTTGGTTTTTCGACCAACGTAAACCTATTCTAACTAAACCCTAATATTGTGTAGGACCTTGTGATAGCACGTTTGGACCTTGCGACGCGGAGCAAGCTATCAAACAAGCGTCAGGTAAGGGAATCGGACCTAAACCCTAATAATTTAATAAACAGTAAACAGTTGTTAATAATATGATTCTATGGAGTGATGTTTGTGTATTCTCGCATGTCATCCTTTACTTTCAGTTATTATTATTGTTCATGCATACTTGCTATGCTAGGTTGTGACTGTTAGGCATGCGATTATTTTTATTGGAGTGTGGAATGAGAAGGACTGGAGGTCTGGGATCATTCCTCGCACTAGCACCTTTCGTATCATTCTAACTTTGCATGCTTGGTACGGGTAGGGTATCAGGGGGAGGAAGTGACACTATGGTCTCCGGCCTAGCCACTAGACTCTAGCTCTATCTCTATGCCGTAGGGAGCCATGCTGGGGTAGGACCTACTGTGATGACATATATGATTGGTTAGTTACGAGCCCAGTTTGCAAGCCCTCGCCAATAGGGGCTTACGTGTTGGTATGGGTAGAGTATCAGGGGAGGTGTTGGCGGTGTTTGATCCGGACGCCTTAGCTCTATCTCTATTCCATGGTGGGTGCATGTGGGACGACAGTGGTGTTTGATCCATTGGGCGGCTTCACACACTCGTGTATAGAGGTGTGGTGGCCGCCAATCCTTTCTATAGCACATTGTAAACTTAAACCAGACCATAATGTGAATGTTACTCATGCATATGTTTGTTGCATTGTCTGATTGTCTTACTGAGCTAAGTTGTGATCTCACCCTTGTGTATACACCATTTTAGATGTTGATGCAGGTTACACGGTGGATGACTACATGAACGCTCTGACATATGGAGGCGTTGCAGCTCTGGACATGCAAGCAGGAGAGGAAGAGCATGATGCTTTATGCGAATGCCCTTTCTACGTATACATTAAGGATTCTATTTTATTTATTTTAGTTATTTTCTATTGGGATACAGTTGATGTAAAAATATTTATTTAAGTTTTGGGTATTTGAATAATTGAATATTTTATTAAATTTATCAATAGATCACTTAGTTTATTTTATTTAAGACTTCTACTGTATTTTATTATATTCTGATTGTGGTTATGTGCAATGGTTTGTATGAGTGGACACGGTCTTATTGAGGTCCTGGTGTGAGCCGTTGGTTCAGTGACGGTTCACTCACACTTCTGGTTAAACTAGAATTGGGGTGTGACAACTTGGTATCAGAGTTCTTAGGCTCTGTCCAACAGACCATATTGCACTTAACTGAGTCGATGAACTGAGATTGGAAAAAATTAAAAGTCTTAATAAGAACACACCTTAAGCACTGTTTGATACCTGAGACTAAAAATGAAAGAGCATAACATACTATCTTAAATATGAAACTAATAAACAGACATGCTCTAGTGAGAAAAGAAACCATAATCTTCTATTAAAATATTTAAAATTATAGCAAAAGTAGATTGTACTACAGAGTACAGTCCACAAGCTGGATAGTTACCCTGTTATATACAAACCATGCCAAGAGGGAGAGGAAAATAAGAGGTCTATCATGGGGTTGGGGGCCTAGGAGGAATGGGGTCAGCGATGTCATAATCACGCTCGTAGGCTACCCTGAGCCAGTGCACCTGCTCCTGGGTGACTCTGAGGCTGCGAGTAAGGTGCTCTAGATCACGGCTCATCTCCCGCTGGGCATCTCGGATCTCCGTGAACATACCCATCACGGTATCGGGAGAAGGTTGAGATGGTCCCACTGCATGTGTGGGCTATGGTGCTGGCACTGGAACATCCTCCATCTGATCATCGCCACCCTCATCATCACCCCCTGCCTCTGCTGCATGAGCCGCATTGGCTGTTGGTGTCGCGGCTGCTACCCTCCTGAGTGGGCGAGGACGAGCTTCTAATTCCTCATCGCTGATTGGCAGGCTGTCCATCTGCATCTGAAAAATGGCATCCCAATCAATGTCTGAGGTCATAGTATCCTCAACGACAGTCTCACCCCTCATATCCACTCGTAATCGCTGCAGAAGAGTGGTGATGAGTCGGCCATATGGAAGGTTACTGGCCCGATCAGACAGAGTAGCCTGATGCATGGTCCTGATAATGATGTAGGGAAGACAAACCCGCTCCCCAGTGCAGACGCAATAGGTCAAGTATTGAATGATCTGAGACAACTCACTGTAATGGCCGCTCTGAGGCACAATATTGTGCTGGATGATGCGACTGTATACCCGAGGCACAAGTCTCAAGCTAGCAGCTTTCATAGGTGCTCTAGGGTTAAGTAGCTGCTCCAAAATCTCCTGGTGCAGATCGTCTGTGAGAAAGCCCTTCATCTTAGGGGCACAGTAGACTAAGTCCCCATCATTGGGATATCCTAGGAGATCGGCGAGCTGGTGAGTGTTGAAGGAGATGGGGACACCCTTGATGAGACTGGTAAGGCGGAGTTCCCTGCATTAACTGAAGTCATTGACATCTCCCTTTATCTCCAGGTTTGCATAGAAGTGTTTAACAAGGTTGGGACGGGTAGTCACCGTATAGGTGATAATGGGCAACCAACCAAGTCTATCAAAAGCTGCCTCAACGTCAAACCGATGCAGCTGCTCCAGGTTCACCTATCGCCCCGACTCGATATTCTTCTCCTCGAACCAGGGAAAAGGGGCTTGCACCGCCTTAGAACAAAACCACCGCTCGAGCTGTGGAACAGGCGGATGCGGGCGGTGCATGCCAAGACCAAAGGAACGTTTACCCGCACCTGTGCGTTGAGACATTCTGAACTACAAACAAAGACAAAACAAAGAGAAATGGGTTAGAAATTTTTGAAATTTCGGCAGCATAACGACAGTAAATTAAGCAAAAGCCTCGAACTCACCCAAAACCTGGGGAGGAGGACTTACATAACCCCAAAACACTTCATGAAAACCAAACATACATCAATCAAACAAGAAATTTAAGAATTTTTAGAAAAAATTCGATTTTTTTTACCAAAACCTAGGTTAAAAATAAAAAATTTTGATTTTTGCAAAAACCTTTCGGTATAACCCTAAATTGGTTGAGGGCTTTTGCTCATAGAGGTCCCTAAACCCATTCTAAGCCAAAATAGAAAAGAGTTCCTATGGTTCGAATTTCCTAAACTAAGAAAAACCTAAATTTTGGGCTTGGAACCATAGAGAAACGATATGAAAGTGATGAATGGAAGGAAAAAACTTACTTGGAGGCGATGTTCTAGGTCTTGATCGGAAGAAAAAGGCTTCTAAGATCACCGGTCGGACTGTAGCAACTCAGCAAGCTAGAGAGGAATCGCCACCGGAGAGGAAGAAGAAAAGAAAGTGAAAAAAATCTCACTTTTTCGTGATTTTTAAAGCCATTCTGGGTATACCGGTCGATGGTTTTGCCCATACCGGTCGACTGGTACCCCCCAGGGTATGTCGACCGGTACCTCTCGGTTAGAAGAGAAATCCTGACCGGTCGACTATACTGGTCGCACCATACCCTACAGGGTAGCGACCGGTACATCGACCAGTGCCTCTCGAAAATCCGAGAAATTTTGTCCGCCTGGACATACCGGTCGCACTACCATGCACAGTGCCGCGACCGGTATGTTGCGACCGGACAACTATATGAAGCCAGAAAAAAAAACAAATTTTGAGAAAAATCTTAAAAACTCCTAATTTAAAGTTTCCGTTACGATTTTTTCGCCTTGCATTGTTAAAGACTAACACTATTATGATTTTCGACTGTATCTCATGTGTTATGTCTTCTTCTCAGATCCAAACAGACTAATCTGAGATGGCAGGAGGAAACGATCGTAGAGGCTCACGAAAGCGTCACCACTCCAGGGTGCGCCCAAACGAGGATAATGTGGAAACAGGAAATGTTGATGAGAAAAATATGAACCCAAGCGGTGAAGAAAGGCAGAGTCCCAGAGCACCAACAAATTTGCCAAGACCTCCTCACACAAACTATGAAACAATTGGGACGAATCTGGTTGTTCAGATGGAAGCTCAGCAGAAAACATTCCTGAATGAGATGCTGAAGATGTTCAGGCCATCGAGATATATTCCCACAGAAGGTACACCTGAGTTTAGGGGAAATAACAACACACTGCCAATGGATGGTAGTATTGGGGCGATGGGTCAAGGACAAAATCTACCACTACCACACCAATTTCCATCTTCATCTGCTTATCACGGGATCTATCCGTACCCACCACCATGGTATGGAATGAATGCACAAGGGCAGAATGACCTAAGCCGAGTGGTGGATAGGTTTTTGAAGCTGAAACCCCCTATCTTCACAGGAAAACCAGGAAAATCACTGTGGCCTGCACAGTGGGTTGCTGAGATGGAGAAAAACTTCCGTCTAATGACTTGCATGGAGGATGAGAAGGTGCTGTTTGCTATGCACATGCTCAAGGAAGATGCAAATGCCTGGTGGAATTCTACCCGGTCATACTTAGAGGTAAAGCACACTCAGATCGATTGGGCAACATTCAAGGGAGCTTTCTTCGATAAATACTTTCCGAAAAGCTTTAGAGATCAAATGGAGAAGGAATTTCTCAACCTGCAGCAATCCCAGTCGACGGTTGATGCTTACTAGCAGAGATATGAAGAGTTGTTCTTCTTCGCTCCGACAAGCATGCAAGAAGAAGAAACCAAGACTCGTAGGTTCACCATGGGATTACGAGGAAGTATCAGAGAGCACGTCTTGGGTTTGGAGAAGAAGATATATAATGAGGTTGTACAGATTGCTAGGGTAATTCAATCCAGTCAAAGAGACAGCTTCTTTGCTCAGGGGACTGAATAGGCCTGCTACTGAGACTTCAGGTGAAGGCAATACTAGACCATTCCGCCCATACAGGGCTCAGTCCACTGTGGTGCCTGCAAGGAACACTACTACACCACCACCATCACAGTTTGCTGGACAGAACCCAAACGTTAAATGTTTCAACTGTCAGCAATTGGGTCATTATGTGAAGACCTGTACTCTACCTAAGAAGCAACTGCTGTAGCAAGGAAAGGTATTCGCAGTCACCACTGAAGAGGCAGTCGCATCACCTAATGTGGTTACTGGTATAATTTCATCCCTTACTATTTGACTTACTATTTTGTTGTGTGTGAGCATGTAGAACTAAGGGATAATTAATTTCAGAAACTGTAAATATAGCTGGTATACCCGCCAGAGTACTTTTTGACTCTGGGGCCACGCACTCCTTCGTCTCTATTTCTTTTGGGAAGCGAATGGAATTACCTGTCAAGTGTTTGAACCCGAGCTTGATAGTTTGCTCTCCGCTGGGAGTCGAAGTGGCGTTGAATAAATACTATGGGCCATGTACAGTTAGTATTGAGGGTCGAAACCTAGAAGCAAATCTGGTTCAACTCAAGATGGCAGACTTTGACGTCATATTGGGAATGGATTGGCTAGGCCGTCATTTAACTAGCTTATTATGTGGTGAAAGAAAACTTGTGCTTAAAGATGAGAAGGGAAATGAGTTTAGCTTCACTGGGACCAAGTTACCTAGGAAGCGGAAGTTGATCTTCTCCGTCCTAAAAGCTAAGAGATGCTTAGAGAAGGGAGGAGTGGGGTACTTAGTGTCTGTGGTCGACATAACTGCTGAGGTACCAAAGATGGAAGATCTAGATATGGTACGAGAGTTTCTAGATGTATTTCCAGAAGATCTCCCGGGTCTACCTCCAGACAGGGCTACAGAGTTCATGATAGACCTTATGCCAGGATCGGCGCCGGTGTCTAAGGCATCGTACAGATTGGCCCCTACTAAATTAAAGGAGTTGAAGACCCAATTACAAGAACTACTAGATAAGGGTTTCATACGACCAAGCATATCGCCATGGGGAGCACCTGTATTGTTCGTCAAGAAGAAGGACAGTAGTGTACGGCTATGGATCGACTACCGAGAGCTGAACAAGTTAACCATCAAGAACCGATATCCTTTGCCTAGGATTGATGATCTGTTCGATCAGTTACAGGGTGCAAAGGTTTTCTCTAAGATTGATCTTAGATCAGGGTATCACCAATTAAAGATCAAGGCCGCAGATATTCTGAAGACTACTTTCAGGACAAGGTATAGGCATTATGAGTTCCTTGTAATGTCATTCGGGTTGACTAACGCTCCAGCATCATTCATGGAACTGATGAACCGAGTGTTTCATGACATGTTGGACACTTCGGTCATCGTATTCATTGACGACATATTGGTCTACTCACAAGACAGGGAGACTCATGCAACACATTTGAGAGCAGCCCTACAACGGCTGAGAAGAGAGAAGCTTTACGCCAAGTTCAAAAGGTGTGAATTTTGGCTGAAGGAAGTGGCCTTCTTGGGTCATGTAGTATCTGCAGACGATATCAAGGTGGATCCAAGTAAGATCGCAGCTATCGTAGGATGGGATGCACCAAAATCAGTTGTAGAGATTCATAGTTTCCTTGGATTGGCTGGTTACTATAGAAGATTTGTGGAAGACTACTCAAGGATCGCCGTTCCACTTACCAGACTAACCAAGAAGGGAGAAAAATTCATATGGACAGATGAGTGCGAGAAGTGCTTTCAGACTTTGAAGTCAAGACTAGTCTCTGCACCTATCTTGACCATCCCAGCACCAGGCTTACCGTTTACCCTATATACGGATGCCTCAGGGTTGGGTCTTGGATGTGTGTTGATGCAAGGAGAACAGGTGATTGTCTACGCATTAAGACAGTTAAAAGAGCATGAGAAGAATTATCCTACACTTGATTTGGAGTTAGCAGCGGTTATACATGCAATCAAGACTTAGAGACACTACCTTTATGGTGAAAAGTTTCAGATTAAGTCGGATCACAAGAGTTTAACTTACCTTTTCACTCAGAATGACCTGAATATGAGACAGAGGAGATGGCTGGAACTATTAAAAGATTATGATTGTGACATCCAGTACCATCTGGGTAAGGCAAATGTTGTGGCTGATGTCACACCCCAATTCCACACATTTCAGAATGGTGTGATGAACCGCTAATAAACCAACAGTTCAACCAGGATCTCAAATAGGTTATCCCTGCGTTATCCAAACTCACCCACATTCATAATCATAATCAGACTAAATACACAATAGCGGAAGTCTTATAATAACATGAACTGAGAAACTAAAATGATATTAATAATTTAATAGCAAATTATACTATTTTCAACTAAGACATAATTAATTATCAAATACATGTCTTAATAAATCCAATAAAGAAACCTATAAAATATCAAATCAAATACACACGAGTTTTACTCGCAAGAGAAGTCATGTGTATCCACTTCAGCTTAGCTTCCATCGCCGCTACGTTCCCGTACACAGACGCATTCACATAGTCTTCAACGGTATAACCTGCATCATCAACTAAAAATATTCGACGTCGAGGGGTGAGCACACATCACGGCTCAGTGAGTAGCCAAAACAATGCAACAATACATATGCATGCAAATAGTCAATTTATATCTTTGGTCCGATTTATAAGTTTGCAGTATGCAATAGAAAGGTTTAGGTAGCCAAATGTCATGTTTATTGACTCCGCCTCTATACACGAGTGTGTGACGTTACCCGAAGATCACGTTTATCGTCAACTCACATGCACTCAATCATGAACATTATATAACAAAGGTTACGTTTATTGCTATATAGTGTCATACCAACACGTAAGCCCCTGTTAGCGAGGGCTGCAAACTGGGCTTGCAACTAACCAATCCTAATGCCAAAAAGTGTATCCAAGGCCTCACCCCAGTATCCCTCAGAATGTACATAGAGATAGAGCTAAGGCCCCCCGATAGAGTCAGAGACTACAAGGACCGAGACCACCTCCCCTGATACTCTACGACATAATAGTTCTGCTAAAGTAATGGCGATACGACGATGGTAGACTTGAGTTAGAGATAGAGCTAAAGTGCTGAGACCCGCCAAAGGTTAACGTTTGTTGACGTTCTCATCACACCTCCCCTGATACTCGCTCGCATCAAGTACACCAACCACACACATACAAGCACATGCCTATTCCTATCATCATCATCATCATCATGTTATAAACAATAAAGTAAATATGCATGAACAAGTAATAGAAATATTGGATGGAATGTTGTATGCACATTACAAACATATTCGCATAGAATCAAGCATAGCATAGGACTCAAGAAAATAGAAAAACAGTTTGTTATTAACCAATTTAGTTTGGGGTTCTGGTTCTTCACCTTAGCTTGCTATAAGATACTTTTCCAAGCTTTAGAATCACCTTTACAGTGTTATTATATTGCTAGAAGACCTAACAATGTCGATAGAATTTAATTAGAATTAATTCTCAATTTAAAAACTATTCTGTCAACTGAGGGTCGGAGGTAGGGTCGATGCTACGGTCGATGGGTCTATCGACCCTTCCCTCTTCCGGACTTCCGAATGCCGAGGGTCGATGGTCGAGGAATACCTAGGGTCGGATGGCCTATCGACCCCGGGTGCGACCCTTGGTGCACTCTGGTCCAATTTCCACTTTTAATCCATTCCTCGTGTTTGGGATCCTATGGCTTGCACCTACATTCCATTCTACATTCATTCCATAGTCTGAAACCATGTATAACCCACCTAGATAGCTTTCATGCACTTTCCTATGATTTTCCATGGAAACCTAACCATGGGTTGATGGTTTAGGTTTCTCCGAGATCACACTCTCAACATTAACTAACCTAAGGTCTGTAGAAACTCATGGAATTAGTATCCATACCTGAGAAGATTAATCTTTCTCTGCAACTCTTCTCTTTTGGCTTAATTTCTCTTCCTTCCCTTTCTTCTTCCTCTTTCCTTCTCCTCTCTTTCTCTCAATTCGATTAGGGTTGTGAAATGAATGAAAGTGGCTTAGGGACGTCTTCTAAATAGAGTAGGAATATCCTAAAATAAGTCCCTTTGAGATTAGGAAAGAATCCCATTCGAAAATATGGAAATTTCCAAATTTCTATTTTCCCGCGATAACCGAGGGGTCGATGGGAGGGTCGATGATCCCGTCGACCCTAGGGGTATAAGTTGTCCGACCCTCCCTCCAAAACTGAGGGTCTAACTTTCTGTTTTGGGAGGTCCGACCCTGTTTAGCTGGGTATGCGACCGTTCCCCTATTTTAAGTGTTTTTGGGTCGATTTGATACCTGGGATCTCGATCTCCTTTACGCCCTTGGTCCATTTGACTCGACCATGATGGGTGAACCTGGTTCAAAGTGATAATACCGGGTTTGATTGACACGGGTCTTACAACTCTCCCCAACTTATAAAAATTTCATCCTCGAAATTGTACGTACCTTCTGAATCAAATAAGTGAGGGTATTGCTTCCGTATAGCATTTTCTTCTTCCCATGTAATTTCTTCCATGTCTCTACTTTTCCATGTGACCTTAACATAGTAGATATCTCTGTTGCGTAGACGTTGAACCTTTCGACTAGTGATTTATGTTGGTGTTACTTCAAACGTCAAATAATCAGTCAATTCCAGCAAATCCACTGTTAAAACATGCGTTGGATCCTTGACATACTTCTTCAATAGGGAAATGTGAAATACGTCATGCACACTTGACATAGATGGTGGTAGTGCTAACTGATAAGCCACTTTTCCACGCTTAGCTAGAATTTCATATGGCCCGACGTATCTTGGACTTAGCTTCCCTTTCTGTCCGAACCTCTTCAATCCTCGCATAGGCGATACCTTCAAAAATACTTTATCACCTACGGCGAACTCCAGATCTCTTCGTCGAGTATCCGCATATTGCTTCTGACGGTTCTGAGCTGTTCTCACTCTTTTCTTGATGATGTCGACCACTCGACAAGTCTCTTCAACAAATTCTGGTCCAACAATACTACGTTCTCCAACTTCATTCCAAAACAAGGGAGTTCGACACTTCCTGCCATACGATTGCTTCATAAGGTGACATCTGTATAGTAGCCTGATAGTTGTTATTATAAGCGAACTCGATCAATGGTAATCTTTCATCCCACGATCCTTTAAAATCAATCACACATGCTCGTAGCATATCTTCTAAAATCTGGATTGTACGCTCCGACTGTCCATCTGTCTGTGGGTGGAATGCAGTACTGAACTTTAACGTTGTACCCATAGCCTTTTGCAATCCTTCCCAAAACTTAGAAGTAAATCGTAGATCTCTATCAGACACAATGCTTTCTGGAACACCATGTAATCGAACAATGTTATCCACATACAGCTCGCTAACCTTTCCAAAGGTATACTGAGGTCGTATAGGTATAAAGCGAGCTGTTTTAGTCAGACGGTCCACAATCACCCAAACCGCGTCAACTACTCGAGGAGTCAATGGTAGTCCCGTGACGAAGTCCATAGTGATACAACCCAATTTCCATGTTGGTTCCGGTAATGGCTGTAACAGTCATGCGGGTCTTTGTCGTTCGGCCTTTACTTTCTGACAATTTAGGCATTGAGACACGAACTTGGCTACATCTGCTTTTATTCCTCTCCACCAATAGATCATGATATATTTTTATACTTCTAGGATGTATCGAATAGATGGTGGTGTGGGCTTCCTTCATCAGTCGGTGTCTAATGTCTTCACTTTCTGTTTCAGGTACACATATTCTTCCTTTGTATCTCAGTACATTCTCGTCATCCAAGGTGAACTCGGGGTTAGTCCTACCTTTCTCAATATCTTCTTGTACTGTTCTCAGATAAGGATCTGCTTTGATAGTTGTCTTCACTTCATCCACTATATCCGGTATAATCTTCAATGCCGCGAACATATTCGAAAACCGATGAATAAACCCTTGGTTGGCTGATTCATCCGTTGTATCTATCACATACTGTTCGTTGCCATGATTGAATACCATTCCGGTGGTACACATTGCTGCGGTCGTGCAAACTTCTCCTTGAGATTTTATCATTGCTTTTCTGCTTAATGCATCTGTTACTACGTTCGCTTTTCCCGGATGATACCTGATATCACAATCATAGTCTTTCAATAGTTCCAGCCATCTTCGTTGTCTCATATTCAACTCCTTCTGATTAAATAAATAAGTAAGACTTTTATGGTCCGACTTAATCTGAAATTTCTCTCCGTATAGGTAATGTCTCCATATCTTGACAGCATGTACTACTGTCGCTAACTCCAAATCATGAGTGGGGCATTTTTTCTCATGTACCTTCAACTGTCTTGAAGCATAAGCAATCACTTACTCTCCTTGCATAAGCACACATCCTAGTCCCAGTCCCGACGCATCAGTGTATAAGGTAAATGTCTATCCTGGAATAGGAATAGTCAAAATCGGAGCGGATATCAATTTGATCTTCAGTGTTTGGAAACTCTTCTCACATTTATCGGTCCACACAAACTTTTCACCTTTCTTAGTCAAACTGGTGAGAGGTACGGCAATCCGAGAATAGTCTTCTACGAATCTCCGATAATAACCAACTAGACCTAGAAAACTTTTGATTTCTGAAACGCTCTTTGGTGCTTCCCACTTTACAATAGCCTCGATCTTGTTGGGATCCACTTTGATTCCTTCAGCGGATACTATATGGCCTAGAAAGGCGACTTCACTTAGCCAAAACTCGCACTTTGAAAATTTGGCATATAGCTCATCTTTCCTTAAACGCTGTAGGGCTGGTTTAGGTTCTTGATATGAGTTTCCTTGTACTTGAAATATACCAATATGTCATCAATAAATACTATAACCGACGTATCCAACATATCGTGGAAGACTCGGTTCATAAGTTCCATGAACGTTGCCGGTGCATTAGTTAATCCGAAAGACATAACCAAAAATTCATAATGTCCGTATCTGGTCCTGAATGCTGTCTTCGGAATATCACCTTCTTTAATCTTCAGCTGATGATAGCCTGATCGAAGATCGATCTTAGAAAATACTTTCGCTCCTTGTAACTGATCGAACTAGTCATCGATCCGAGGTAGTGGGTATCGATTCTTGATTGTCAGTTTATTCAACTCCCGATAGTCGATGCATAATCGAACGCTACCATCTTTCTTCTTTACGAACAACACCGGTGCACCTGGAGATATACTGGGTCAAATATAACCCTTGTCCAGTAATTCTTGTAGTTGCACCTTCAGTTCCGTAGGAGCCATTCTATAGGGTGCTTTTGATACGGGTGCGGCTCCAGGTATAAGGTCTATCACAAACTTCGTGGCTCGGTCGGGTGGTAATCCGGGTAGTTCCTCCGGAAATACGTTCGGATAGTCCCACACGACATCAGTATCTTCCATTCGTGGCGCTTCCTTGGTTAGGTCGACCACGGAAACTAGATACCCGATTGCCCCTTTCTCAAGGCACTTCTTAGCCTTTAATGCTGAAAGTATGAGCTTGCGCCTCCGGGGAAGTTTGGTTCCCGAGAAACTTAATTCTGCTCCTTCTTTGTCTTTGAACGTTAGCTTCTTTTCGGCGCATAATAGATTTGTAGAATGTCGAGCTAACCAGTCCATTCCCAAGATGACATCAAAGTCTGTCATCTCAAGTTGTATCAAGGTTGCATCTAAAGTCTTCTCTCCAATGAGAACTGGACATGGTCCATAACCTTTCTCTAGTTCCACTTCTAACCCCATCGGTGATCGTACAAGTAATTTGTAGTCTAATGTTTTGATGGGTAATTTTGTCTTCTTTTCAAATGACACATATATAAATGAATGAGTAGCTCCGGAATCAAAGAGTACTATGGCGGGTACGTCATTTATAGGTACAATACCTGTGATTTATCTTTACTTAGTCTACATGCTCATTCAATGTAATTACAACTTTAAAAGTTTCAGTCATACATGTGACCACATCGGGTGATGCGGCCGCATCCTCGGACGTAACAGCATATACACGTCCCTCATGGAATTGCTTCTTGGGCTTAGGGCACTCCCTTGCCATATGTCCCGGCTGGTTGCGGTTAAAACACTTCGGGGCTTAGAATTTGGCTTTGGCCGAGGTTGAGCTCTTTGGGGGTAGTCTTGGTTGCAGCATTAAAATTCTGAGGACGGAAAGGCTTATATGTCTTGTTATTGCCTCCGTTGTAAGAATTTTCGGTTGGCCTTTTGATGCCTCTGTTCTGAGTAAGGTAACTCTCCTTCTGGCTCGATTCTATAACTCGAGCGATCTGGACAGCTTTGTTGTAAATTTTCTTCTCTAAGCCCAGAACATTTTCTCTGATGCTTCCTCTTAGTCCCACGACGAACCTACGGGTTTTGGTATCTTCTTCTTGCATGCTAGCCGGTGCAAAGAAAAACAGCTCTTCATAGCGCCGTTGATATGAATCTACGATCATCCGTCCCTAGTACAAGCTCGGGAACTCCTTCTCCATCGAATCTCTAAAGCTTCGTGGAAAATATTTCTCGAAGAATGCTTCTTTATATATAGCCCATGTCAGTAGGGCGTGCTTGGTCAGTAAATATGTCTTCGTGGATTTCCACCAATGGTGTGCGTCGCCCTTGAGCATGAAGGTGGCACATAGTACTTTCTCTTCCTCTGTAATAGTTATCATGAGGAAGTTTCTCTCCATCTCGTCTATCCAGGTGTGCTGGCCACAATGGATCAGACGGCTTGCCGTTGAATTCTCTGGGTTTCATCTTCAAAAATCTCTCCACTAGTCGGGAGTGGTCCAACTGGTTTTGGGGGTTTGCCCCAAACATATAGGGTGGATAGTGGTAATTCCCTTGGCAGCTGTTGTGCCAGGTTCATCACCACTGTTGCTAGCTCTGGTGGTAGAGGTAGCAAATTTGTAGGGTTTGCCAGTTTTGGATTTCCCGGTGCGTAGTTATTCTCTTGACTAGTCTCCTCCACTAGTGGTGGTGGTGGGACTGCATTTCGGGTCTGCCGGGTCACTCTACGTCCAGACATAATTCCTTTCGCTAATTGGTGGTGTCTGGAAATCATCAAAATAGGTGAGAAGTCATTTATATTTCATGTAGGCACGCTAACCATTAATCAATTCCAATTCTAGCTCATTTTATAAAAAAAATACTGTCTTTTCTATGTAGGGTCAATGGTGAGGGTCGCTGGTATGTCCGATCCTTAGTTTTCGACCCTGGGAATGACCTGTTCTTCCCGAGAGCTGAGGGTTGATGCGAGGGTCGATGGGTGTCCGACCCTCAGTTCCGACCCTTGATTTTCTGTCAGATTCCCGAGAGCCGAGGGTCGATGGGAGGGTCGATTTGAGGGTCGATGGTTCCAGTCGAATTGTCTGACCCTCGGACCAAAAATCAGATTTTTAAGATCCGATTCTGGGTCATTTCTTATTATTTCCCTCCCGTTTCGACTCGTCTCTCCTCTCTGAGTTGCTACAGTGCTACTCTACCGTTTTTGATCGGTTTGACTCCGGCTTTCGATGTCCACGTCATCACTACAGGTATGTCTTCTCATTTTTACCTGTTTTTAGGTTTCCATTTCTAGGTTTTTACACCTTTAAATTGTATTTTTCCAAATTAAACTTTTTCCAACCATAAAAATTCGATTTTTATTGGGGGATTTTGTTATTGGTGTCTCGAGGAACGAAAGCCCTCAAAAATTTTTGAGTTTCATCGGTTGGTTATCGAGAAAATTGAAATTTTCTCTTTTTGCCCTAATTTTTTGACATTTTCGCTTTTCCTTGAATTTCTTTAAATTGGACATCGTCAGTTAAAATTTCCTACTGCATGTGGGTTGTAGGATATGTTTAAACCCTCGTAAGTCCTTATGCCCACTTGTATGGTGAGGAATGGGCTTTATGGTCAACTTACGGCATTATTAAAATCAAGTTTCGGATTTTTATCCTATTAACTCCTTGTTTTCCTTCTCTTTCTTATTTGCAGATACTATGGCTCGTACCAAAGTACCCCGAGTTCGTGATCCCCTTCGCTTCCGTTCTAATGAAGCCGAGGCACGGTATGCTGACTATGCCCGTAAGAAGGTTGAGGGTGGTCGTATGGTGAACTTGGCTGAGTTAGCCGTGTTCAACGTAGAGGGAGCCATTGGTGATATGGGGTGGCTTCCTCTTATTACATACGATGCGTGCACCTGCCCGGATTTGGTGCGACAGTTCTATTGTAATCTCCAGGTGCTGGGGAATTACAATGACGTTGAGCATGGTCAGGAGTTGCGCATCACCAGCTACGTCAAAGGGGTAGATATCTCCTTCGACTATCGACAGCTCGCCGACTTGTTGGGCATTCCTTACGATGGCCCCATGGTATACTGTGCGCCTGGAGAGCCACAGTTTGTTGAGATGGAGATGAGCGCAGAGATCGATAATCAGTTGCTCCGTCCTGATCTTTGGCAGATGAGAGCCTGTTACTTTGCGTCCAGCTCCACGGGTCTTAGTAAGATTATTCAAGATAATCTGATCCCGCAGAGTGGGCACTATGAGAAGGTGTCTCAGCTGACCCAGTTCCTGATATACAGTATATGCACTCGACAGCCCGTCTACCTTCCATACATCATCATGCGGACCATGATTAGTGCTACATTGTCCGGTCATAGGGGAAATCTACCCTATGGACGTATGATCACTGTCCTGCTTACTCGCATGGGGGTGGACTTAGTGGATGAGAAGATTCAGGAGAAGACCTTCTCGTCGCCTCTAGATTGGGAAACTATCTGCAAGATGGGGCTGCGAGATGCTGAGGTTAGTGATGAGGAGAGGAACGCGATGGTGCGCCCTCATACTCGTATCGAGATAGCTGATGCTGAGGCTGCTGCTGCCGCCGCTAGAGCTCATGTGGATCCCGTCGACGATGATGACCGTATGTATATGGATGTCGACGCGATACCCCCGCCTTCACCCACGCATGCTGCTGGAGTTGGTACTTCTTCTGCGGCTGGTCCCGCACCTGGGACTGACCCTTCTCATGTGGCTGGTCCTTCGCATCCACCTTCTGATATGATGGAGATATTACGTGAGATCAGGGAGGCTCAGCGTGAGATCAGGGAGGCTCAGCGCAGATCTGATCTGAGGATGGATGAGTTGTTGGCTGCCCAACATACGTCCGATGCGCGGATGTTAGAACTCCAAGAGGTCCAGCGTGCGACTGATAGGAGGGTAGCCGATCTCACAGTTAGTCTACAAACGACCCAGACTCAGATAGCCTGGTTGACTAGAGTCTATGCTGAGGACTATGACAGAGACCGTGAGGCACCTCCTCCTCCTTCGCCTCCTGCTTCTTGATTGTACCTTCATTTCCTTATACTTCAGAGTAACTGTCCAGGTTGTGGACTGTACTCTGCTTTCATTATGTATATATGTTTTGTTTCGCTCTCATTGTAGATGTATTATTCTCTTTTAAATTTTGTCTCAAACATCACTGGTGCTTACAATGTGTTAATATAACTGTTTTTATTTTTATCCTATCTCAGTTCACAATTGTGTTGAATGTATGCTAGTTCAGCGGACAAGGCCTGAGATTCTCTGATACCAAGTTGTCACACCCTAATTCCACACATTTTAGAATACTGTGATGAACAGCTAATAAACCAACGGTTCAACCAGGATCCCAAATAGGCTATCCCCACGTTATCCAAACTCACGCACATCCATAATCATAATCAGAGTAAATACACAATAGCGGAAGTCTTATAATAACATGAACTGAGAAACTAAAATGATATTAATAATTTAATAGTAAATTATTCTGTTTTCAACTAAGACATAATTAATTATCAAATACATGTCTTAATAAATCCAATAAAGAAACCTATAAAATATCTAATCAAATACACACGAGTTTTACTCGCAAGAGGAGTCATGTGTATCCACTTCAGCTTCAGCTTCCATCGCTGCTACGTTCCCGTATGCAGACGCATTCACATAGTCTTCAACGGTATAACCTGCGTCATCAACTAAAAATATTCAACGTCGAGGGGTGAGCACACATCACGGCTCAGTGAGTAGCCAAAACAATGCAACAATACATATGCATGCAAATAGTCAATTTATATCTTTGGTCTGGTTTATAAGTTTGCAGTATGCAATAGAAAGGTTTAGGTAGCCAAAGGTCGCGTTTATTGACTCCGCCTCTATACACGAGTGTGTGACGTTACCCGAAGATCATGTTTATCGTCAACTCACATGCACCCAATCATGAACATTATATAACAAAGGTTACGTTTATTGCTATATAGTGCCATACCAACACGTAAGCCCTTGTTAGCGAGGGCTGCAAACCGGGCTCGCAACTAACCAATCCTAATGCCAAAAAGTGTATCCAAGGCCTCACCCCAAGATCCCCGGAATGTCCATAGAGATAGAGCTAAGCCCCCGGTAGAGTCGAGACTACAAGGACCGAGACCACCTCCCCGATACTCTACGACATAATAGTTCCGCTAAAGTAATGGCGATACGACGATGCCGATGCACAAGACTTGAGTTAGAGATAGAGCTAAAGTGCTTGAGACCCGCCAAAGGTTAACGTTTATTGACGTTCTCATCACACCTCCCGATACTAGCTCACATCAAGTACACCAACCACACACATACAAGCACATGCCTATTCCTATCATCATCATCATCATCATCATGTTATAAACAATAAAGTAAATATGCATGAACAAGTAATAGAAATATTGGATGGCATGCTGTATGCACATTACAAACATATTCGCATAGAATCAAGCATAGCATAGGACTCAAGAAAATAGAAAAATAGTTTGTTATTAACCAATTTAATTTGGGGTTCTGGTTCCTCACCTTAGCTTACTATAAGATACTTTTCCAAGCTTTAGAATCACATTTACAATGTTATTATATTGCTAGAAGACCTAACAATGTCGATATAATTTAATTAGAATTAATTCTCAATTTAAAAACTATTCTGTCAACTGAGGGTCGGAGGTAGGGTCGATGCTAGGGTCGATGGTCAGGAATGCTTAGGGTCGGATGGCCTATCGACCCTGGGTGCGACTCTTGGTGCACTCTGGTCTAATTTCCACTTTTAATCCATTCATCGTGTTTGGGATCCTATGGCTTGCTCCTACATTCCATTCTACATTCATTCCATGGTCTGAAACCATGTATAACCCACCTAGATAGCTTTCATGCACTTTCCTATGGTTTTCCATGGAAACCTAACCATGGGTTGATGGTTTGGGTTTCTCCGAGATCACACTCTCAACATTAACTAACCTAAGGTCTGTAGAAACTCATGAAATTAGTATCCATACCTGAGAAGATTAATCTTTCTCTGCAACTCTTCTCTTTTGGCTTAATTTCTCTTCCTTCCCTTTCTTCTTCCTCTTTCCTTCTCCTCTCTTTCTCTCAATTCGATTAGGGTTGTGAAAGGAGTGAAAGTGGCTTAGGGACGTCCTCTAAATAGAGTAGGAATATCCTAAAATAAGTCCCTTTGAGATTAGGAAAGAATCCCATTCGAAAATATGGAAATTTCCAAATTTCTATTTTTCATGCGAACCGAGGGTCGATGGGAGGGTCGATGATCCCGTCGACCCTAGGGGTATAAGTTGTCCGACCCTCCCTCCATAACCGAGGGTCGACTTTCTATTTTGGGAGGTCCGACCACCGCTTAGCCGGGTATGCGACCCTTCCCCTATTTTAAGTGTTTTTGGATCGATTTGATACCTGGGATCTCGATCTCCTTCACGCCCTTGGTCCATTTGACTCGACCATGATGGGTGAACCTGGTTCAAGGTGATAAGACCGGGTTAGATTGACACGGGTCTTACAGTTGATGCCTTAAGCTGAAAGTGGGCATTAAAACCTGAGGCAGGACCTAGTACAAATGCTGCATTGTGTGTTGTAGCCTCAAGCTCAATAGAGAATGATGAAGAGTTTATATTAGAGACTGCAGGAGATCCGGTGGAACAGGGCTTAATTCATAAGTTTACATTGATGTTTGTAGCCTTGAAAATCTCATCGGATCTAATAGATGAGGTCAAAGTAGCAATCCTACAGGATCCATACCTCAAGACTGTGCAAAAAGATCTAGAAAAGGGTAAAGTAATCCTGAATTTACCTTGGATTCAAACAAGGTACTCAGGTATCATGGACGATTATGTATACCTGAGAGTGAGGACTCAAATATCAGAGATAAAGTTATGACAGAAGCTCATTACACCCCATATTCGGTACATCCAGGAAGCACCAAAATGTACCATGATTTAAGAAGACTATACTGGTGGAGGGGTATGAAAGCGGATATAGCTCGATTCGTATTCCAATGTCTGAATTGCCAACAAGTTAAAGCTGAAAGGCAAAGACCCGCAGGTTTGCTACAACCCCTACCGGAACCAACATGGAAGTGGGATTGTATCACAATGGATTTCGTTACTGGCCTACCTTTGACACCAAGGTCAGTGGATGCAGTTTGGGTTATAGTCGATTGACTTACCAAGACAGCTCGATTCATCGCTATCAGACCTCAGTATACCATGGAGAAGCTGGCCAAACTATATGTGGATAATATAGTCAGACTTCATGGCGTCCCAGAAAGTATAGTATCTGATAGAGATCCCCGTTTTACATCAAAGTTCTGGGAAGGATTACAGAAAGCAATGGGAACCAAGCTGAAGTTTAGCACAACTTTTCATCCTCAGACAGACTGGCAGTCAGAAAGAACTATTCAAATCTTAAAAGATATGCTCAGAGCGTGTGCTCTAGATTTCAAAGGAGCTTGGGACGAGAATCTATCGCTCATCGAGTTTGCTTACAATAATAGTTACCAGGCTACGATCCAGATGGCTCCATATGAAGCACTCTATGTGAAGAAATGTCGTACATCTCTGTTATGGAATGAGGTGGGAGAGAGAAGAATTGTAGGGCCGGAGTTCGTCGAAGAAACTTGTCGAGTGATTGATCAAATCAAGGAAAGAGTAAAGACAGCTCAAGTTCGACAAAAGCACTATGCAGATAACCGACGTCGAGATCTGGAGTTTGCAGTGGGTGATAAAGTGTTCTTGAAGATATCACCTGTGCGAGGTCTGAAACGGTTTGGTAAGAAGGGGAAGCTATGCCCCAGGTATATGGGACCATACGAGATTTTGACCAGACGTGGCAATGTGGCATATCAACTGGCTCTACCACCATCCATGTCAAGCGTTCATGATATGTTCCATGTATCTTTATTGAAGAAGTATGTCAAGGATCCATCGCACATCTTGACAGCAGACCCACCAGACTTGACAGAGGACTTAACATTTGAAGTAATACCTATGATGCTCACAAGCCGAATGGTACAACATCTTCGAAGCAAGGATATCTACTACGTTAAAGTGCATTTGGAAAAGCCAAGATGTAGAAGAAATTAATTGGGAGGAAGAGAATGCGATGAGAAAGGAATACCCTAACCTTTTCGACGACTAAGGTACGTTCAAATTTCGAGGCCAAAATTTATTTTAAGGGTGGGGGAGTTGTGAAACCTACATGCAAATTTCGGGGATGAAATTTATTTTATGGGTGGGGGAGTTGTAAGACCCGCACTCCATGAACCCGATCTAAACCTTGAATTCATATCGTAACTGGTCTTCCAATCATCACCGGGCCAGACGGGACGAGCGGATGACAAACAGGTATGAAACGAACCGAATTAAGTATAAATTAATTCATACCGGTCGATGGTACCAGTCTTGGTACCGGTCGACCGGTATGGCCTGCGCAGCAGAGCACTTAGATCCGAAAACGGATCTTTATGGGTCCCACTTTCCAAATTTCAAACCGAAGGACTTTCCTAATACTAGGAGGCTTCCTAAACCTAAACCTAGCCTATATAAACCCCTCTAAACCTCCTAAAACCTCTTTCATTGATCCTTACCAACCCTAGAGAGGAGACAGAGATTGAAGAAGGAGGAGAAGCTAGGAAGGAGAAGGAAGAGCCACCATTGCCGCTCGACGAAGAACACCTTACCGCAAGTCGAAGATAAGTGCTTAAACCTTCTTTTACATTATGACTCTAGGATGGTTAGTTTGCTTGGATCAATACCATGCAAAGCAGGTATATATCTAAACCCTATTTTGTCGTCGAACCCTAAATTAATGGTAAACCCTAGATTCAAGTTCTAAGTCGAAGATCATCGAGGCTAGGACTTGAATGGAGTTGGAAACAACTCTAACTCAATGCTCAGACCTAGAATGTGTAGGAGAAACCCTAGGATCAATAGGGGATGATCGATGGCAGTCGAGAAATCGGATGTATGGTCTTCCGGAGACATAGCGGTCGACCATACCGGTCGCACCATATGCGACCGGTATTGCAACCGGTACTTCCCGGGGACTGGTCTGTGGGGACCGGTCGACCATACCGATCGTAGGTTTCCCCATAGTATTGCAACAGGTACCTGTGACCGGTCAGCTCTGTGAGATGTGTTTCGCCATTGTTGGTTTTTCGACCAACGTAAACCTTAAGAGAACTATTCTAACTAAACACTAATATCGTGTAGAACCTTGTGATAGCACGTTTGGACCTTGTGACGCGGAGCAAGCTATCAAACAAGCGTCAGATAACGGAGTCAAACCTAAACCCTAATAATTAAATAACAGTAAATCATTGTTATAATTATGGTTCTATGGATTGATGTTTGTGCATTCTCGCATGTCATCTTTTACTTTCAGTTATTATTATTATTCATGCATACTCGCTATGCTAGGTTGTGACTGTTAGGCATGTGATTGTTTTCGTTGGTGTGTGGAATGGGAAGGACTAGAGGTCTGGGATCATTCCTCACACTAGCACCTTTTCGTATCGTTCTGTCTTAGCATGCTTGGTGTGGGTAGGGTATCAGGGGGAGGTAGTGGCACTGTCATCTCCGGCTTGGGCACTAGACTCTAGCTCTATCTCTATGCCGTAGGGAGCAATGCTGGGACAGGGCCTACTGTGATGGCATATAGGATTAGTTAGTTGCGAGCCCAGTTTGCATGCCCTCGCCAATAGGGGCTTACGTATTGGTATGGCTAGAGTTTCAGGGGAGGTGTTGGCGGTGTTTGATCTGGACGCCTTAGCTCTATCTCTATTCCATGATAGGGTGCATGTGGGACGACAGTAGTGTTTGATCCATTGGGCGGCTTCACACATTCGTGTATAGAGGTGCGGTGGCCGCCAATCCTTTCTATAGCACATTGCAAACTTAAAACCAGACCATAATGTGAATATTACTCTTGCATATGTTTGTTGCATTGTCTGATTGTCTTACTGAGCTAAGTTGTGAGCTCACCCTTGTATATATACATGTTTTTAGATGTTGATGCAGGTTATACAGTGGAGGATTACGTGGACGCTCCAGTGTATGGAGGCGTGGCTGCCCTGGACGTGCAAGCAGGAGAGGACGAGCATGACGCTTCATGCGAGTGCCCTTTCTGCGTGTATCTCTAGGGTGTTTATTTGGATTATTTTATTTATTTTCAGTTGGATTTACAAGGTGATGTAAGGATATTATTTACGTTTTAGTGTGGAGAATAACTTGATATTTTATTAAATTATCAATCGATCACTCAGTTCATTTTATTTAAAGACTTTCGTTGTATTTTATTATTTTTTTATTATGGTTATGTGCAATGGTTTGTATGAGTGGACACGGTCCTATTGAGATCCTGGTGTGAACCGTTGGTTCAGTGATGGTTCACTCACACTTCTAGTTCGGCCTCCTACCCAGTCAACTTAGTACGAAACCTGACAACTCGTTGTGAGGCCTTGTCAACACTTCTCTAAAGCTGTATTACAAAACCATATATGTTCCACACTGCCTGATCACCTCTACCACTTGTACTGATAATATGTCTGCTCTAGATATTCCATTGCTTTTTATTGTTATTCTATCTCTTCCTTACTGAGCTACACCGTTATGTCAGCAAAGTTGCCGAAAATGACAACAAATGGCCAACAATCTCTCCCTTCGAAATTGTTGGCAACTCACTTTTCACAAAAAAAGTTCTCACCTTTAAACAACAAATACAAAGGGTCCCGACCACATAAGGGTGTGATATTTGCCCGACTTTTGCTTTTTGTTAGTGGCAACAAAAGTCAGATTCTCTATCTGATTTTTGGCTCGTCTTCTTTGAGCCTATTGATGATTTGCCCTTCTTTTATGTGATGTTTAGGGCATCATTGACAGCAGCGTACTTTTCCCATCGAGCCCTTAAGTTGGCTAGGTTTACTGGAGCCACTCAAGGTATTAAGCTCCAAAATTCATCCCCTTCTATTACACATCTGCTTTTTGTAGATAATTGCTTGGTCTTCTCCAAGGCCAATCTTGATCATATTATGACTCTTAAAAAATGTTCTGGTCAAAGGATTAATTTAAAGAAATCCTTGATGGTCTTCAGCCTAAATACTCCATTTAGGATCAAGAGATGGATCTCCTGGATACTTAAAATTTCCTATGGGATTGGGCCTTCAAAATATCTGGGATTGCCCTAGGAATTTGGTGCAGTTAAAAAGGATGCTTTTAGTCACACTGAAAAAAAATTACAAACAAATTGAATGCATGGAAATCCAATCTCCTTTCTCAAGCTAGCAAAGATATTCTTTTAAAGTCTGTCATCTTTTCCTTGTCAAATTTCACTGGTTCTCACATCAAACTCCCTGCCCCATTTCACAAGACTATCAAGAAAGAAGCAACACAATTTTCCTGGAGCTCTAATGATAATAAATCGGGCATCCCTTAAATTTCATGGAAATTACTATGTAGATCAAAAGACAAAGGTGGCTTGGGGTTACGTGATCCCATTTCAAAACAAAGCTCTGCTTACAAAACTAGCATAGAGACTTTGGAAAAATCCATAATCAAATTGGACAAGAATTTTCAAATCTTTATACTTCCCAAATTCATAATTCTCAAAGCTAAATCTGGAAGTAATCCTTCCCTTGCTTGGAGGAGTATCCTAGAAGGCAAGTCTATCCTTCTAGAGGGTCTTATATTGTAAGATCTACATTCCACTAATTCGGTCTAATCTAGGTTAACGTGTCATGATAGGTCTTCCTATCATAACCTAGTCGGACGAGGCAACCGAATGACGAAACCACAAAGCAAGGTACAAAACTGACAACCTTAAGCTTGTTCGGTTGAACTAATAGAGTTGTCCGGTCTACGTATTATGCGACCTGGCAAACATAAAATAGACACTGAGAATAGGAAAGTTTCCTAGTTTGGTTGGGAGACTCTTAATCGGGGGAGTACTCCAATTAGGAGACTTCCCTCTCTCTCTCTCTCTCTCTCTCTCTCTCTCTCTCTATATATATATATATATATATATATATTTGATCAGTCACAACACTTTGAGACTGAAAAGAGATCTGGGAGAGATGCTGTGGAAGAGGAAGAGGTTGTGATGAAAGAAAGAGAAGAAGAAGAAGAAGAAAAACTCATTGTCGATTTCCAGTAATCATTGTCGAGAAACCAACGGTAAGTCCTTTTATGACTGAAACTAGGGTAGGATGTGAGATTGGACTCATAACCATTAGAACTAGTAGATAATTTTACTACTGTATGAAACATATAACAAAGACCAATAAGGGTGTGTAGACCTAGGGTTATAGTGGAAACCCTAACGTGTTCTTAACCATAGAATGGTTTAGGATAAACCCTCGAATGAGCCGAAGAACCGACTCTGAAGGAATTCAAACTAAAAGAAAGCCTGAAAGATGTCTAGAAGCACCCAATGTGGGGCCGGACAAGCCACCCGACCCTCTCGGGAAGTGTCTCAGGGTTGTCCGATATGGTATCTGATCAGACGTTATGCCATACTGGATAGTCGACTGGACAATGTTCGGCATGACTAATTGTCAGTCCAAACAGTGAGTCTAATCACTATAAAATTATCGGAATGGAACTCTAACTTAATCCTATTAATTGTCTAGGATTCATAAACAACTCAAGCTACTTCTAAGGTCTTTGAAAAAGTCAACATTACTCAACAAGTGAGGGACAAAATCCCAAACTAACTGGTTAATAATATGTTACCTTGTGTGTATGTTGATCTACTTGTTTGTGTATATAATATGTCATCCAATATCTGTTATTATTGTTCACATATATTTATTTTATTCTTGTTATTATGGTGATTCATGATAGGCATGTGTTAGTGGTTGGTACGCTAAGTGGGGAGAAGTCCGAGCCTCAAACCATCCACCATACTGACATCGTCTTATCACTGTTACCTTAGCTTGCTTAGTACATCGCAAGGTATCAGGGGGGGAATGATGGCGGTGTTGGCCAGCCTTACCATTAGGCTCTATCTCTATCTCTGTTTCATATTGAAGGATGCTAGGGTGAGGCCTTGGATACACTTTTATAACATCTAGGATTGGTTAGTAATGAATCCAATTTGCATGCCCTCGCCAGTAAGAACATACGTACTGGTACGGATAGAATATCAGGGGGGTGCTGATGGTTTGGTTGTAGCCTGCCACTGGGCTCTAGCTCTATCTTTAACTTGTAATGAGTGATGTGAGACGACGACGGTTTTGGTTGGAGCCTGACCGTTGGGTGTGCTCACACTCTCGTGTATGAAAATCTGATTGTAGCTTATCCTTATTGTAGCACATTGTAAACTTAAATCAGGCAAATTGATTGAATGTCACATCATGCATATTGTTTTCTATATGTTTTGTTTCTCACTGAGCTAAGTTATGAGCTCACCCTATAAATTCGTACTCTTTTTAGTTGATGATGCAGGTACTATGGTTGAAGATTATGTTAATGCCCCTTCTTATAGACAGATGGCGGCTATGAATATGTAGTTGATGGAGAACGAGCATAACTTGTCAAGTGAGTGCCATTACTGTATTTACCTTTAGGGTTTTGTTTTGAGTTGAGGATTATAAATTTGTAATGGGATTTATTTAGTATGTTTTGGTCAGTATTGAGATAATTAGTTTATTTATTTATTTAACATCTAGACTCTCAGTTCATTAATAAAGACTTCCGTTGATTATTTATTTATTCTGATTTATTGGTTAATGTATGGTTTGAATTATTGGCACGGTCTTATGCGATCCTGGCTTGAGCTATTGGTTCATTGTTATTTTAATCACACTTTTGGTTAGGCCAGAATTAGGGTGTGACATATATGGCAGGTTGGTTTTGGAGATAAAATAAATATATGGGAAGACTGCTGGATCCCCAGTCTTCCCAATTGGAAAATCTACCAGCAAAAGGTTCAAAATTGTCCCTTGACTTTTGTCAATAATCTTATCGATCCCACAAATAGATTTTGAAAAATAGATATCATTGAGAAATGTTTCTTTCCAAATGATGCCAAGGCTATCCTCAACATTCCCCTTAGTTTCTTTCCCAAAGAGGATCAAAAGATATGGGCTGGAACCGAAGACCTTTTAGTAAAATTTGTTCACCATTTTCTTATGAATCAACAAGATCAGGTTGATCTTTCAGCCCCATTTACTTCTTACAGCTTATTCATAAGGAGATTCGGAAGAAGATATGGCACTACAGATCCCTCTCCAAGATTAAATCATTTATTTGGAAGGTTTGTAACAAGGGTATAGCTTCGAGAAAGGGCCTTTTCCAGCGAAATCTTAATTATGATCACAACTGCGGCGCACCATTGGAATCGGTGGAGCATATTTTTCTCTTTTGCCCCTTTGCTCAAGCTATTTGGTATGGTTCGTCCCTTTCTCATAAAATCCCTCTTGATGGTAATATGAAACTTCATCAGTGGATTGGGAATTGGAACCGTATTTTTCAACTTTCTAAAACAGAAGCTATTAGAGCATTAAGTCTTGCTTCTTTCATCTGTTGGCATCTTTGGAAGGCCCAGAATGATCTTATCTTCAATAATCAAGACTATAGCCCCACTGATGTTATCATCAAAGCCGAATCTGCTCATCAAGAATTTATTAAAGCTTCCACATCGACTTCAGATCAAAGTATGAACCACCACTCTTTGGTAGCTTCAGTTAATAAAGCTCTTCCTCATTTAGTTTGTTTTCAGATTAATACTGATACTAGTCTTGATATAAAATCCAATGGAATCGGCTTCATTATTCGTGATCATTTGGGTAACCCTCTTAAGGCTATCTCTAACAAAAAAAAATTTCACCACTTCAAAAATTAGTGAAGCCCTTGCAATCAGGTTGGCAATGTAGTTTGCTTCATCTTTGAACTTTTTGGTTATCTCTATTGAATCTGATTGTAAGGCTGTTGATATTCATTAATATCAAGAATCAAGAATTACAAAGAAGAAAGATTACAGAAGATCTGCTTCAAGGGGGATGGCCTAAACTCAATATTCTTGTCTACCTTACAACATCCACTCTCCTACTTATACTTCCTAATCCTAACTAAGTAGTTATATTAACCATTTTCTATTACATCGTAGCTATTGTCCATTCTCTACCGGAAGAACCTTGTCCTCAAGGTTCAGGAAACTTGGAAACAAAAAAAGCAACATCCTCCTAGGACTGTCTTCTAACACCATCAGATATTGGTGTTGTGGTTTCTTGCAGAGCTAGAGTCGATATGAATATTTTGCATCAAGTCTAGAGTATGGACACTTGTCCAGTAAAATGGGATTTGAATATTTTGTGAAAACTTGACACTGGGAATCTGAAATAAAGCCACGTATACAAGTATCACATCCTTGATAAACAAGAAATATTGAAGAACCTGAATCAGAGATGGACCATCTTGGTAGTGTGAGGATAGTGATGTCCACCCACGCTGAATGGACGGTGAAATGATTTGGAGTCGCCACCTAGATTAAGGTCTAGGACCTAATATGTAGCCTCATCCTGAGATAAGACTTCTATTGACTCACGACCCAATGTATCAGCTTTGGTCCAACAGAGAACGGGTAAGCGTTCAAAGTACAGTTTGGGAAGGTGTTAGGCACCCAAAACTGCCCGATTCGAAAATCGGCCTCCTATGTGATTCTACTTTCCTTAGACTTTATGGTTCTGACTGTTCATGGTCAATGGATGATGACTAGGGCTCATGGGGGATCCTATGCCAAGTTACTGAGTTCTTCTAGCTTAAGTTCAGCCAAAACATGTTCTCAAAGTAAGAAAATAAATAAAAAAATATACAATGAACCGAACCAAAGATGGTTCGGTGATGGACTGAATCTGAGATGTCCAAAACGTCTCAAATTGCCTACGTATTCCAATCCTGTAAATCAAGTCCAAAAACGTAGTTCGAAACAGAAAGTGGTTAAGGTTTATGGATGTGGATTATGATTAAGCTTTCTTAGATTCAATTTATTCAAGTTGAAGTTTATGCTTGATGATGATTGAGATTGAATCTAGAGATAGCCTAAATGGATCGAAGTGAACGAGGATATGGATACGGATATGGATATGGATATGGGGAACCTAAGGATACTAAGATGAGGTACCGTACTTGGAGAGTCCTCCAAGTTGCCTACGTATTCGGAGGTCCTAGAAATCAGGTACAACGTAGTTCGTTTCATGGGTTGTACTCTCGGGGAGTAAGGTGTGTCTCTCAGGGGAGTAGAGTGTGGTCTCTGGGGAGTAGGGTGTGGCTCTCGGGGGAGTAGAGTGTGGCTCTCAGGGAGTAGGGTGTGGCTCTCAGGGAGTAGAGTGTGGCTCTCAGGGAGTAGGGTGTGGCTCTCAGGGAGTAGGGTGTGGCTCTCAGGGAGTAGAGTGTGGCTCTAAGGGAGTAGGTTTGTACTCTCAGGGAGTGAAGTTTGTACTCTCAGGGAGTAAGGTTTGTACTCTCAGGGAGTAAGGTTTGTACTCTCAGGGAGTAAGGTTTGTACTCTCAGGGAGTAAGGTTTGTACTCTCGGGGAGTAAGGTTGTACTCTCGGGGAGTAAAGTTTGTACTCTCGGGGAGTAAGGTTTGTACTCTCGGGGAGTGAGGTTTGTACTCTCGGGGGAGTAAGGTTTGTACTCTCGGGGAGTAAGGGTTTGTACTCTCGGGGAGTAGGGTTTGTACTCTCGGGGAGTGAGGTTTGTACTCTCGGGGAGTGAGGTTTGTACTCTCGGGGAGTGAGGTTTGTACTCTCGAGGAGTAAGGTTTTGTACTCTCGGGGAGTAGGGTTTGTACTCTCGGGGAGTAAGGTTTGTACTCTCGGGGAGTAAGGTTTGTACTCTCGGGGGAGTAAGGTTTTGTACTCTCGGGGAGTAGGGTTTGTACTCTCGGGGAGTAAGGTTTGTACTCAGGGGAGTAAGGTTTGTACTCTCAGGGAGTAAGGTTTTGTACTCTCAGGGAGTAAGGTTTGTACTCTCAGGGAGTAAGGTTTTGTACTCTCAGGGAGTAGGGTTTGTACTCTCAGGGAGTAATGTAGAGGGCACATTGATTGATGTGTGGAACCGTATCTGGGAGTTTCCCGGACTACCTACGTATCTCGGGGTATTGACACCCGAGAATCGGGATCCGCGTAGTTCGAAGACGAGCCATTGTTCATTGGGTGACCCACTTGGGTCGAGAATATGGGCGGTCCAATAGGACCGAATGATAATCCTAGATGATCCGTGGTTGGATTCACATTACATCTATCTAGATTACGCATCCTGGGGAAATGAAGCGAGGGGGTAGGGATCGTCCTAAACTACCCTTGTCACTTATAATCCTGATTTGAAATTGTTGGGCTAAGCTTCATGATTCTTGATTAAGACTTCTATCATTTTCCATTATTATCCTTCCCATGAATGTGGGTGCCTATATGCACGTCCCCACACCTAAGAATGTCTTCTATCAGTGTACATGCACGGCAGTTCGACTAAGGTGCAGCGAAAAGTAAATTCTTGCCAACATAAACATCATTCAATCATGGCATTAGCAAGCAGATCAGCATGGCAGTGTGCACAAAGCTAGCATTGTAAGCATGTGAACAGGGCAACGCATAATATGACAATGTAATCAAGGGACATGATAGATGCATGGATATAACGACATAGACGATATCAGATCCTCAATCTAACGGTTATATCTCTTCAAAAAAAATGATAATCATGATTAACACTTAGATTTCATCAAAACAGCCAAGATCAACGGCTCAGATCTCATCAAATAGCTATAATCATGATCAAAGACTCATATCTTATCAAAATAGCTATGATCTATGGCTTAGATCTCCTATCATGATCAGACTATGAAATCAAAGGTTCAGATCCGTCTAAATCAATTATGATCCAGATTCAACAATTTACATCACTCAAAATTTCCACGATGATAATCCAACGGTTTAAATCACTCAAGATCATAATCCAACCGTTCAGATTCATCAAAAACACTCATAATCAAGATTTAACGGTTTAGATTCACCAAAATCACCCACGATGACAATCCAACGGTTCAAATCTCTTAAGATCATAATCCAACCATTCAGATTTATTTAAATCATTCCCAAAGATAATCTAATGGCCCAGATCGTTCATCATGATAATCTAACCGCTCAGATTGATTAAAAGCACTTCCAAAGACCATCTAACGGTTCAGATTGTCTAGATCACAATCCAGCCGTTCAGATTGATTAACATCACTTCCAAAAATCATCTAACGGTTCGAATTAATTAAAATCACATCAAAATTTCAGATCAATGGCTATGATCAAATCATTAAAATTCTAATCATATGGTCACGATCAACTCTCGTAAAATTCAGATCATGTGGTTGGATCACCCACATTAAAATTTCGATCATATGGTCGGACCAATCACATTAAGATTCCCATCACATGGTCGGACCAACTACAATTTCCATCACATGATCGGACCAATTACATGAAAATCATGGTCGGATCAATTCCATAAATAATTCCAAGTAAGTGATGGGATTAATTTCATTCAATTACTTCAAGCATCCACTGGATCAATTTCAAAATAATTCATTAATTTCATAGCAATTCCAAACATTCATCAATTTCATAACGATTCCAAACATTCATGATCGGATCGATAAAATAAATCATGGTTGGAATAAAGAGGGCAGATTGCATGGCATCATTCAAGGGTTCAGCTCATCATATCAAGAGTTCAGATTAATTTTCAATCATCACAATAAATATATAACCAGTTTTAGATTCTAGATCAAGGGCTGATGATAGAGCTGATGAGGTGATCAATTCAGGTATGTAACAGGTAAAAATTTCTTACCTCTTCTTCTTTCCTTCAACTTTCTTCTTCTTCATCTTCTCTTTCCCCATTTGCTGGTACTGCTGCTACCGCTTCTTCTTCTTCTTCTCCTCTCTGGTCTTTTTTTTTTTTTTTTTTTTCACTCTATGGACCAGACCAGCAGCAGAGCTGCTGCTCTTTTCTCATCCACGGCAGCGGCAGCTCTGCTGCTGCTGTTTTCTTCTCTGCCTCTCTGCCTCTCTCTCTTCCTTTTTTTTTTTTTTTTTTCTTCATGGACCAGCAGCAGAGCTGCTGCTCCTCTTTCTTCGGTGGCGGCGGCTCTGCTGCTGCCATCTTCTTCTTGCTCATCTGCCTCTTTTTTTTTTTTTTTACTACATGGATCAGCAGCAGAGCTGCTGCTCTTTTCTCCACGGCAGCGGCAGCTCTGCTGCTGCTGCCTTCTTCCCCTTCTCTCTGCCTCTCTCTCTTTCTTCTCCCTTCTCTTTTTTTTTTTTTTTTTTTTTTACTCCATAGACCAGACCAGCAGCAGAGCTGCTGCTCTTTTCCTCATCCACGACAGCGGCAGCTCTGCTGCTGCTGCTTTCTTTTCTCATCCACGGCAGCGGCAGCTCTGCTGCTGCCGCCTTCTTCCCTTCTCCCTCCTTCTCGAGTCTCGCTCTCCCTCCCCCTTTCTCTTTCTTTTTTTTTTTTCTGGGGCAGCAGCTGCTCCTCTTTCTTTTCTTTCCTTCTGGTTCGCCTCCCCCCTCTCCCTTTTATGATTGCAGATGCTTTGGGATTGGGCTCAAGGGATGGAGGTGGCAAGGTGAAATGAGGTGGCGGTGAGGGAAGGGCATGGAGAAGGAGAGGGGGCTGGTGGAGCGGGGCTCAAGGAGAGGAGGAGGTGGCGTGAGGGGAGAGGGATTTGGGGCATGGGAAAGATGGAGGTGGCAGCACCTCCCCTCTTTCCCTCCACCGAATCCTCCCCCTTCTTTTTTCTTTCCGGTTCTTCTCCCTCTTCTCTCTTCCCATCCTCACTCTCTCTTCCCATTCTCTCTCTCTCCCTCTCTCTCTTCCCATTCTCTCTTTTATTCGGATTCTTCTTTTTTCCTTCTTAACCGACTAATATATATATAATATAACATAGTATAATATAATATAGTATAATATAGTATAATAATATAATATATAAAAATATATATAATATGATATATATAAAACATATATTATATAATATATAAATGTATATATGTAATAAATACATAAGGTGCATACACATGGGCCGACCCGACTCGATCCGGGCCGATTTGGGTTGGGTCGGGACCGGCCGATTGAGTTTGACGGGATTGGACTAAATTGGGCTTGAGCTGGGTTGGGCTGAGCAAGTATGGACTAGGTTGATTTCTCTCTCTATTATGAGTCTTCTCAGCTTGTAATTCCGCATGAAAATTTCGACGGCCTCTCTCTCAGATTTTCCACGTCCACTTTGAAGAGGACGGACAAAGGAGCACACTGGTGCTTGAATCGCTGGTCGGACTTGGATGATCAAGATATGAAGAATTGGAGTTTTGACGATAGTCCGATCGACAACTTTGCATGGGATCCGTTGGCGGCTTTCGTCCAAAATTCTTCGCGTCCACTTTGAAGAGGACGGGCAAGGGAGCAGTGACGCTTGAATCGTTGAATTTGGATGTCGAACGATCAAGATATGGTCGAATGAAGTCCGATCGATTTAAATCACGATAATTTGCCCAATAAATCCTTAATTTATGATAATTTACCGAAAAGCCCTTGGATTTAATAAGCGAATTTCAATCCGACTAAAATCGCGACATCTTCTTCGTTTGATATCGGAATTGAATGATTACGGTATCATTTCGAAGGTATTTTCATGACCTTCTTTGTAGGGCCCGCCAACATCAGCTTTGAAATCACCACTTATCGTCCAAACCTTGAATTGACCCGCAACCCTTCTGAATATGCCCATCAAGACTCTTGTTCATTGCTGGGGATGACAAAAATGGGGTGCTTACAGGTAGGCTTATTGTTGTTGATGCTGGGTTGTAGCTATACACAATTTTAGAACTTTGCCAAGCATTTGATTGAATATTCAAGGAGCATTTGGAACAATGGTGATCCTCCTTTCTTGCTATCTTGCATCGTCTCCAACGAAGGTGAGGATCCACCACGAAATCCTTGAGAATTTACAAGAATAATTTGTAGGGAGGACGCCATGGAGGAATCCAAAGGAGAATCCACGAGTGCGTCATTGGAAGGAAGCTATGGCTGAACTTGGTGGTACCGAAGAGCTCATCTACGTAGTCTTTCACCGCTTGGTATTTTTTTTCCCTCAAATACTTCGCGGTTGTCGACAGGTATGCTACTGCAGATCGGGCCTTGGACAGGCTCATTGAAAATTTCTGATCAATCCCCATTTTTTTCTGGTTTAGTCGCAAATTGTGGGGAGAGATAACCATGGTCAATCTCCATTCCTTCTTCAACATCAAAAGTGGTCTCAAATGAAGATGAAGACCCAATAGACAAAATTCCATCAGGACCAACCTTATCAATTGCATCAGCAGTCTTGGCCCCAATCACTGTTGGACTTTGTGTTGTCATTGTTGGCAACTTGGCAGATGTAGCAGAGTGCTAGTAAGTATACAGTCAAAGAAATAAGGAGAGAGAGTGTCTGTGCAGGAGAGATAGTGCTAGTGCAGTGGTAGAGATGAAGCAACCTCATATGTATGGTTCTACAGTGTTCTACAACCTCTATAGAGTGTGTGAGATGACTTGTAGCGAGTTGAATGTGATTCTACACCAAGTTTAATGAGAGAGACTGACTGTGGGTCCCACTGGTAATGTGACAGTGTTTCTATTGGTTTGGTAGTGTTTCTGAAGTGTTTCTGATGATGTGACATAGATTATGGTATTGTGGGCATCTTTTGAAGAGAGAGAGAAAGAAGAGAGAGACTGGAGAGAGAAAAAAAAAAGAGAGACTGGAGAGAGAAAAAAAAAAGAGAGACTATAGAGAGAGAATGAGGAGAGAGAAAGTATGGGTGGGACCCACTGTACCAAGGTGGCATACCACCATGGCAACCAGCCTAGCCGAGGGCTGAGGCACCATTGGCAGGGGTCAGGGCACCATAGTGGTAGCCAGCCACAGGGCCAGCAGCTACGGCACCATAGCAGCACGCAAGGCCAACACTGCAGGTGCACATGGGCAGTGCCAGGGCCATGGCAAGCCGAGCAGCAGCAGACCCGCAGGCCCACTGCCGCCCTTGGCATGGCCGCACATCTTATGTTTGATGAAATTTCTAGAGAGAGAGGGAAGGTGCTCGTCAATGCAATCTAGAGAGAAGCACCTCTCGGGAAGAAAACTCTATACAGAGTTTGGTTATAAGAAATTCCTATTACAGAAGCCATTAGAAATGTTCTTGAGGAAATTTTGGGAAAATCCAAAAGTTAAATAAACCAAATCAGTGGCTTGAACTGAGTTTTATTGCAGAGATTCCAATCTGAAGGCCCAGAAGAAAGTGGGCTAATGTGTTGCACATTCGACGCACTTGGATTCTCCCGCGCAGGTTTTGATTGGCCAGCCGCAAATTTATAAGTTGTACCATATTCTACATTGAAGGCACCATGATTCGATGTGACGAGCTTACTGTGGAGCACCGTGAGAGATTCAAATCTAATGGATCTCGTCTAGTTCGATATCATCTAATGTGATTTATGCAGATCTAAAGGTCGGAAATGAGTCCCACCTTTTTAAGGTAATCTAACGGCTGTTAATGCTGATTCCGTCTCAGCCAATGGGAACGAGACAACGCATCAGGGGGAGCCAATTCAGTGCAGCGTGGGTGCACGGTAACAGTCGAAAAGATTCTTTTTAGAATAATCTCATTGGCCAAACTTCAAACCGCCATAACTTTTGCATCTGAGCTTGGAATCAGATGGTTCAAGTTGCACAGAGTCTGAAATTCGATGCTCTATCTATTGGGTGTCATTGGGAGTCTTGAAAAAAAAAAGAACATGAAAAGGGGTAAAAAAAAGATTTTCTAGGATATTGTGCCCTGTAGGAGTGATCAATCACCAACCACCTCTTCTCTGCACATCAATGGAGTGCCAAATCCCTGTGAGAGGTTAATAGAGCTTTTATTTTTATATTCATGATGATTATGGATTGTGTGGAAGAGATTGGAAGTCTGTGAGCAATGTGTGCTCTGTGAATCGATTTCTACCATCATTGAAGGTTGTAGAATAATTCTGAGAGCAGTGTAAAGCTCCAAAAAAGTATTGTTGGCCATTCGAAAATATTGATTGTGAAATTTTCTCATTCCCTATCTTTTTATTGTTTTCTATACATTGTATACTAGCATAGGTAAAAAAAAGTAGAATACCTATCTAGTCTGGGGGAATTCATTGTAGGGCATTGCTATAAGCCCTAAAACCTTTCTTTTGTATTGTGTTCAGTGGGTGCTGGACACTGACTGTCATAGACTGAATCTTGGCATTGTTTGCTCTCTCAGTTTTATACAGGAAAAACCTAGGGTTAGTATCCTTGTCTTGTAAGAGACTAGAAGCTGAGTATTGAGTAAATACAGAACCCGTTGGGCATTACTCCATGGACTAGCCACCACACACTGTGGTGGTGAATCACGAAATATCCCTGTGTTCATTATTTTATTTTCTGATATATTTCAAAGTACGTGGAATGGCTTGCAGGGTGGGTGTGTAAATCTGGTAGACCTGGCCACTGAGTGGTAGCGAGGTAGATTTGCATATGCTTGTGTGTGTGTGTGTGTGTGTGTGTGTGTGTGTGTGTGTGTGTGTGTGTGTGTGTTCAAAGTTCGATTCTCCATCAACTCTGAGCAATAGTAAAAGTTAAGAAAAATCAGAGAAGAATTTCAGACACTGATTTACCCCCCTCTCAGTGTCAACTCAAGTTCATCAATAACCACATCATTGCGGGTAGAGATAGTGGCAATAGTTTTAATATCATCACGATCTTCACCTCTAGAAATCTGGGTAAGCTTGGTAAACACACCGTGAAGATCAAAATGAACCTCAAGAGAACGAGTGAAAGCCAACCATGTAAGGAACTGGGTAGTGCAGTGCATTCCCTGAAACCACTAAAGGGGGGCACCGTCCAAGTAGAAGGAGGAGATCAGTAGGCGTTGGTTGTTAGGTGCGCTATGAAAGTCGAATAATTGTTTCGCCTTGAATATCTAGCTGGCAGGATCCTCTCCATCAAAGCGGGAAAGGTCTAGCGGAATGGGAGATTTGACCAATTCATCGAGGTGATGGATACGAGTGCTATCTGCCATGAAAACTCTCAATGAAAGCACCAATTAATACGAATTAGTATCAAGACTCAAGAATTATAGAGAAGAAAGGTTACAAAAGATCTGCTTCGAGAGAGATGGCCTTTAGATTACAGAAGAAGACTAAACTCAATATTCTTGTCTACCTTACAACATTCCATTCTCCTACTTATACTTCCTAATCCTAACTATATTTTGTTACAATAGTTATACTAACCATTTTCTATTACAGTGGAGCTGTTGTAACAGCTGTCATTGACATATTGACCTCCCACAATCTTTCTTGTGAGATAGCCCTTCAATTATTGAAGATAACTGCCTAATGGCTTCTTCTTTTCAACGTTGTAAATTTTTTTTTTATTCCAAGGTGAGCAAATGGTGTAGCTCATACCCTTGCTACGAAGGCCTTAACCATTTTGGGGTTAGTTGGTTGATCACTTTCAACCTCTTGACTTCATGAATGAAAGAAATGTAAATGAAACCTTGGTTTCTCTTAATTTCTTTCAATATATTTCTTTCTACAAAAAAAAATGTGTTTAGTAAATATAGGACCTTAATGGTGCTGATTCCATGTTAAATTATTCAAGTAAATAACTTGCACTTTAATAGATGTCGAATTGACATGTATTCAATCTGATCCAACTTGGAACGCGGAAATTCTCTTGTTTTAGCACTCTAGCTCGGATCGGGCTCGTCTCAAGTTCACTTTTGAACTTGAGACTGTCCAGTGACATCCGATGGGTGACAAATGGCATTGCAGGGATCCAATGGAGAAAATTAATTGGGAACAAAATAAGGTTAAGAAATACTAAAACACATTATCAAGTATCTTTTCTCTTGCTTTCCTTCTTTCTACAGATTCAGAGAGGGAAAACGTAGAGGGATTGTTCGTTCCTGGCTTCCAAGTCTAATCGCAAGGGTTCCAAGTCTAACTGAAATCACTCCACGGAAGGGGCAGAAAGGGGATGGGAGATTTGCGAAGAACGAAATTATAGGAGTCATTGCTTTCCTTCTATCTCTCTTTTCTCAGAGAGGATTTGAAACCAACTCTCCGGTGGATATTCAACGGATCTGGTCAGAAACTTACTGCAAAATCATCAAATCAAAGTGGTAACGGTGGTGTCTACTTGTGCGTTGTTTGGCAAGACAGGAAGATCATAGGGACCCCTTTGTCTTATTATTTTAGAGGTTCTTCATCTACAAACAGTTATAATTTGGGGTTATATTCGTTTTGGCGTTCAAGATCGACGTGAGGATTGGGTTTTGTGGCAACGTATGAAGAATGTTTAGGATTTTAAGGCGTCTTCAGTGAGCAACTGTAGAGGTATTCTATCCCTTCTTTTTTTTTTCTGTGGTCTGGGGTTTTTGGAAAGAAATTGGCATCTAGTTGTTGTTTCTTTCTTCTTTCTCCTCTTTTTCTCTACCCTTCCTTTCTTTTTTCTCCCCTTTTTCTTTGCCCTTCCTCGGTGTAGAATTCTTTCAATTAGGTGATTCATATTGTTTGGGTTTAACGAAGAAGAAAAGAGAAGAGGAGAAGAAAAGCAGAGAGGGAACGAAGAAGAGGAAAATAAGAATAGAGGGAAATTATATTATACTTCTTTATTTATTAGCTCTTTTTATTACTGTTTTATTAATATTTTTTGGATATATTTTTGCTAGATGTCACCTATCAAACGGCCACTGGACAGTGTCAAGTTCGAAAGTGAACTTGTTCAAAAATAAACTTGAGATGAACCCGATTCGTCCAGCACAGCCGCCATCATCACCTATTTAAGCGAATGTAGTATATCCATGGCAGATTATGCTGTAAAATAGAAATTCTTAATGATCAAATCATTTCTTTACGGTCAAGTCATGACCGTGTTAGTAACGTCTTTTCAAAGATCTGTCATTTTTTATTTTTTATTTTTGATGAAAAGAAGGTTCTGTCATTTACGAAGGATTAAAGACTACGGAGCCGTCCAAATGGACTGTGGAGGAATGAAACCGAATGGAGGGAAACTATAAATATTCGACAGAGAAAGTCCATTTGATTTGTTGATGACAGACCAGTCGGACATGAAAATGCCGATTTCGGCCATCCTGCTATCGTTTAGGAGAGAGAAATGGGTATGAAATGACTTTCTCCCTCTGGGCTCTAGCAACCTCAGAGATCTGAGATGGTAAATCCAGCTTAATGTCACCGACTAGGTAAAAGAAAACAATCGTGAATCCCTTTTTAATGAACACTCATTGATCATCATTTTCAACGCAAAAGATATACAATACATTCAAACACGTCTTGAGGACTATCTGTTTCATCCAATAAAGTAGCGACATTTATTTTTAAAGACTCGGTTTTTGCAAGCCGAGCCGTCACTGTCATTGGGACGTGGAATCCCGTCGAATACGTATTTGAGATTCGCGTCACCCTATACATTTGTGAAGGATTCACATCGTCGCCTCCCAGTCATTCTGGGAGGACGCGGCAATTTTTCTCGGATGATCGTTACGTGATTCTCGGATGAATCCAAGACTCACGTCTTAAATGACATTTCCTGTCAGTTTGGCTTGTCAGTTGGGTGTTAGCTCGAACGTGGGTCTCAGATTCACCGAGAGCCACGTGAAGGCCATCCGAAGGAGGTTGTCACTATCCTCCCAGAATGACTGGGAGGAGAGGATGCGGATCCATTTGTGACACGGTGAAATTCGTCAAACAAATCTTGAAGATTTAGGGAGTGTTTGATAAAACTTCAATTCTGGGATTCTTATTTTCAATCCAAATTTCTACTCCTGCTTTAAATAGATTCAGGAGTAGTTGGGAGTAGAAACACGTTTGGTAATATAATTTTGACATTATCTCCAGAACGTCTTTAGAACTGAAGCATGTTTGGTAAATCTGGTACTGAAACCATTTAGAACAAATATAGAGTAGAACGTGTTTGATAACAAAAAAAATCCATGATCCAAATTCAAAACAATTTTAATTACAAAAACTACCACTCTTACATCTGTTCCATGGCCTTCCAAATTATAAAGGATTACATATTAAAAAAAATTAACAATCATCCTTCTAGTACTTCATGGTTGCTATATAAACAACATAGCATATCAGAATCAACAACCATATAACTCCTAATATAATTATGCCATATATCGAATATAACACGGATTAGTGTAGAACAACTTCGTGTCGTATATGCTGACTTTCGTCACTCTGAAAATATTGATTTCCTTCACTCCGTATATGCTTACTTTCCTCATTCCGTATATGCTGACTTCCCTCACTCACACAACATGGTTGAGCGGACTGATGTTTAAACCTTGCAGTCCTTTTGTATTGATCGACCCAAATAAAAGATTTTTCATGGTCTTCCTTGATCAAACAAATGTAAAACTTACGGATCGAATTTTTTTGGGTGCGAGATGTTTGCAATATCATTCTCCCCTTGCTATACTCACACATTGGGATATCACAATCAGCCATATATATATATATGGCTGATTGAGAAACAAAATTAAAATCGTCAAATTTTGATTAAATATGCATTCACCTATCCCTCATTTAGTTAATATGAAATTAAAGACAACATCTAACCAGGATTAATTAAAAATATCAAGTCAACGATAAATTGTTGTAATACAATGCATAATTAAATAAATGTTCACGATCGGATGTATCAAAACTAAAAGCTCATATCTGTGGTAACCCATTGTCCCTAGCCAACTGGTTGGCAATGCCTCTCCTAATGATATTCATCTCATGTGCAGTACCAGTCAAATTCTCATTCCCATTCTGAACATTATCATTTCCTAATAGAACATTCTCCTCTTCCTGATGTTCATCTAGAGCATCTTCACATCGCCTCCTTGTACTACGACTCCCTTGTAGTGATTGGGACGAACATTGCTAGTTGTTTACCAACCCTTATGTATCGGCTATCTTGTAGCCACCCTCTATGTTGCATGAGGTTACACAGGTCAATGAAAACGTGTCTTTCCATGCGTAATAATTCTTATATTCTATCCGTATGTCCAGTCAATAGTTCTGCTATCCATCTGGAACTAGTCATAGATGAATCCCAACATGGTTCCCTGACGTGTAATGAATTCCCTAATTCATAGAGGGATATGACCTCCAATATGCTCCAATCCATGTCCTTAGAAGTTCTCATAACTTCATTGCTTATTACTCCATTCATGTCTAAAACTGCATAATAAATAAAGACATAGAGACAAACCAATCCATGAAGAACAAGCTAAGATTAATACATACCATAGCAAATTTACATAATCAATTACAAAATATTTAAACAAAGTATAAAACCATTGTACCATAAGAGTTTAACATCACACATTGTACTGATATTAAAACAAATCATAGCAAACAAACTATGAAACCATTTGTAAGCACCCCATTTTTGCTATCTCTAGTTGAATAAAGTCTTACTGGAAAGTAGACATTAAAGTGGGAGAAGTAAGAGAAAGTTTAGAAAATACAGGGGAGACGAGTGAAACTCTCTCAAAAATGACAGTCGATTAGCCCCGACATGCTCTTTATAATGTTTTGAGAATAATCGAGATGATCCCCAATATCCAAGAGCTTAAGTGAAACTATATGGCAAGGTTGATGAATCCCAATGCAAAGTTTATATTTTTTTGTGACTTTGAGGAGGTTTTAGGTGGGTCCTACAAGTAAGAAAATGGGTTGCAACTTGCATGGAGGTGTAGGTCTTGAAAATACTTTTGAAATGAGATCGGAATCGCTCAATTCCGAGGTCAAATGAAGAAGATATGGTGATTTTAGTCCGAGAATAAGAATAAGGGTATTTTCTAATATTAATAATATCCAGGGGCTTGTATACAAATTATCGTAAGTTTAATTATTTAAACTTCATCTTCTCATATCTCGCTCATTTGATGTCCAAATAAAATGATTTCAGTATCATTATTCCTCATTTTTGGTACTCTACAAAGTGGACATGGAAAATGCGGAGCGGAGGTCTCCGAAGGATCCCATGCAAAGTCAAGTTGATATGCCCAGCTAAACTTCAATTCCTCATAATTTTATTATCCGATGTCCAAATGAGGTGATTCAAACTCCAATATGTTTCATTTTTAGTGCCCTATAAAGTGAACGTGGAGAATTTGAGATAGAGGTCTCCGAGGGATCCCATGTCGGGTCGTAAGCCGATATGCCTGTGTAAACTTCAATTCTTCATAATTTTATTATCTGACGTTCAAATCATGTGATTCAAACTCTAATATGTTTCATTTTTAGTGTTCTACAAAGTGGACATGAAGGATTTGGGGCGAGAGATCTCCGAGGCATCCCATGCGAGTTGCTAGTTGAATTATCATAAATTGACTATTTAAACTTCAAAAATTCATAGGTTGGTCATTTTACATCCAAATAAGGTGATTCAAGCTCCAGTATTCTTCATTTTTAGTGCTCTACAAAGTGAACATAGAAAATTTAGGGTAGAGACCGTCAAAAAATTTCATCCAGAATGACAACGGAAGTGGTCTATGAAGTGATGGAGAGAGAAAAACTAATCTTGGTCCAACCCAGCTCAACCCATATCATTTTAACTCAGCCCAACCCAACTTAGTCCAACCCAAGTTAGTCCGGCACTAGTTTGGACCAAATATGTTAAATCCATGTGCATATACGTTATGGGTATTATATATATTATCATATATTATTATAATATATATACTATTATATTAATATATATATATATATATATATATATATATTATATACATTAATAAAGAGGCCGAAAGGTGCAAAGAGTTGGCGGTTGGAATTAAAAAAAACAACTGAAATAAAAAAAAAAAAAGGAAAGAGAGACTCGGTAGGACTCTAGAAAAAAAGAAAAAAACTAGAAAAAAAATGATAGAGAGAGAGAGAGAGAGTCGGTGAAAAAAAAGGAAAGAAAAAAAAAAAAAGAAAGAGAGAGAGCCGTGAGATCCGAAAAAGAAAAAAAAGACAAAAAGAAAAATAAAAAAAGGAAAGAGAGACGGAAGAAGAGAAGAAGAAAAAAGACAAACTAAAAAAAAGGAAAGAGAGAGACGGAAGAAGAGACGAAGAAAAAAGACAAAAAGGAAAAATTTTAAAAAGGAAAGAAAGAAAAAAAGGGGGGGAAAAAAGGAGGAAAGGAGAGGGGGGAGAGAGAAATAGGAGAGGAAGAAATAGAAATTGAGAAATTAAGAAGAGAAGAAGAGAGGAAGAAATAGAGAAAGGAGGAGGGAGACTGAAATTGAGAGAGAAGAGGAAGAAGAAGGGAAAGAGAAGAAGGGAAGGAAGAAAGAGAAGCTAAGAGGGAGGGAACTCTCTGCAAAGAGGTAAGTCCATTCTCCATTATTATTTTCTAATACATAATTGCAATTCATGGCCCCTCACCCATTGCTGTAACCAAAACTTTGGTTTGATATGATTTCATGATGCTAACATGTCGAAAATTGCTTGAATATGCTTATTTTTTATTAATCATGATCAGAGATATTATATTGCGTGCATGTTGATGCTGTAATGCCCATGTTTGATATTTTTTATGCATTAGAATATGTTTAAAGTAATCAATGGAGAAAAATTGAATGTCATATGATGATTTTTGAGTATTTTAATGTTTTTCATAAGGTAGATTTCAAATTTGAAAATTTTAGATTTGGAATCCGATTTTGGGACATGCATCTCATATAGATTTTTGATGAATTTCGAGTCCAAAATTTTATGAGATACTCATACATATGTTAGAAAGTTTTCCTATAAATTTTGACTCATTTGCAGTTGAGAAAATTGATATAAAAAAAGCCCCAATGATGCTACTATCTTTTCGGTACAGTGCAAACCTTCATCAGAAAAGCTCTAAAAGTGAAATTTACAGTCATAATTTGATAATCCTTCCTTTAGAGAAAGTGATAGATATGAAGTCATGAAATATTTGGTACTATATTTAGATTTTTTTGATTTTATTTTATGGATTTCATATGATTTTTGAAGTGCACCATGGTCTGTTTTAGGGTCAGTTAGAACATACTAAATTGCCGACTAAGATGTGATGTTTGAACCTTGAGGATCTTTCTGTTTGCATGATATTTTTTTAATAAAATGTTAGATATATCAGTTAGCTACATGACCATATGCCTAAATTCTATTTTAGATGAGTGGTTGATTTTATATAGAATTTATGGTGCAGCTAGTCAGAATCTAGAACAGACTTGACCAGTGCACATGCCTACACTTATGGTGCATATTCGACCCATTTTGTTTCCCTATTAGGATTTCTCTTCTTGAGACAAAATCTAGGTCTCTGATTCTTCTTTCAGGGGATGTATTTTGAGTTTAATTTGAATATGTATGAATCCCCATATGCATATTTTGGCAAAGGTCAGCAGAATCTATTGATTGCAGTAAAAATCATGAAAATCCATGCATAAGTGTCCTCCAGAGATTTTTTTTTAGACATCACTTCCTTGAAGGAAAAGGTAGCCACATGAGTCTGGAAGACAACCTAGTTAATAGATAATTTTTTGAAAGATTAAAGAATATCTTATGATTATTTTCTCATGACTAGTTTGAATCTGAAAATCAATCTGACCAGTTTTCATAGTCTGACCTTCTAGGCATGATTTAAACCGTTAGATTTTCATATTATGCCTTAGAAGAATTTGAGACCATTAGATCTTGATCATGAGTATCTTATTCAAATTTGAACCATTAGATCTTGATCATGAGCATCTTATTTGAATCTGGACCATTGAATTGTCTTGATGATTGATTTGAATGGATAGATTATCCTTTTTGAGTGATTTAATTGTATTTGAACGGTCGGATTGACCTCATGAATGTTTTAATTGAATCTGAACAATTGATCAAATATGATCTTGATCACATTGATGATGATCGATTACATCAAATCTGAGTAGTCGATCAAATATGATCTTGGTCACATTGTTGATGATCAATGCTTGATCAATGCTTTAAATGCTTGATCAATGCTTTAACATGTTTGTTATATTGATTTATATGCTTTATTGCTATATTTGAGATGATATATGTTGTTACTTGCCATACTCGAATGATATTTATTATTGGCAATAACTTAATTTCTACAACATCCTAGTCGAACTGCCATATCTGTACACCTAGAAGACATATAGGCACCCACATTCACGGGAAAGGTAAGAATGAAAAAATGATAAATTTTAATCAAGAATCGAAAGCCTAGCCTAACACATGCCAAGCTTATTTTCCCCTAGGGTACAGAGAACTAGATAGGTGTGATGTGAATCAAACCATAGAGCATTTATGTTCTAAATCATGATCTTTAAAGAACATACACATCAATGAATGAATCCGCTTTCTGAACTACACAGATCCTGATTCTTAGGATAGCACCATAAGATACGTAGGCAATTTGGAGAGATTCCCAAACACGGACTCATATACCCTTGCTCCCCGAGAGTAGAGAGAAAAACAGATTGCTCCCTGAGAGTAGAGAGAGAGAAACAGATTACTCCCTAAGAGTAGAGAAAGAAAGAGAGTAGAAAAAAGAGACAAGATTGCTCCCGAGAGTAGAGAGAGAGAAACAGTTGCTCCCCCGAGAGTAGAGAAAGAAACAAATTGCTCCCTAAGAGTAGAGAAAAGAGACATATTGCTCCCCGAGAGTAGAGAGAGATAGATTGCCCCCTGAGAGTAGACACATCCTTGCTCCCCAAGAGTATCAAAACATCACAACGAACTACGTTGTACCTGATTTTCAGGACCCCTGAAATACGTAGGCAACTTAGAGGACCTCTCCAAGTACGGTACCATATCTTAAAATCCTTAGGTCCTCTATATCATATCCATATCCATATCCATATCATACCCATATCTATATCTATATTCACTTCAATCCACATTAGACTATATCTATATTCAATCTCAATCATCATTAAGCATAAACTTCAACTTGAACAATTGAATCTAATGAAGCTTAATCATAAATCACATCCATAAACCTTAATCACATTCCGCATCGAACTACGTTATGGACTTCAAAGCCAATATATTGGGTCCAATGAATCAATAGAAGTTTTTTCTTATGATGAGACTACATTTTTATAGGTCCTAGACCTTAATCTAGGTGGCGACTCCAAATCATTATTTTTTTTCATCGGAGATGGGTGGATGAGGTGCACTTTGTCCTCACACCATTGTATCAAAATTAAGATCAAACCACTATATGAAACCATTGTATCAAACCCTTGTCCCTAGCCAATTAGTTGGCAATGCCTCCCCTAATGTCATTCGTCTAATTTGCAATACCAATCAATTTTGCTCATTGAATATCACTTGGAGCTCTCAAAACTGCGATAGTCCATTTATCCTAAATTTTACGCGACTCGGGTTTACTTGAAAATAAATGACTAATTTTTTCAGGAATTCATGAACTAAATACCAAGGAATTACTATGTCTACTCCAGTTAGATATGATTACCTGGATGTATCTGTCCCATATATCTGGGTCAAGTGTGTCCACATGTTGGGTTGTCTCATTCCAACCAAACCCAGTAGTGTTCAACAGTCTTCGAAAACTACCATATTCAGACCTCAAACAACTGAGTTTGTTCCTCAATTGTTTCAATGTGAATGATCTACCCAAGGCTTCTTCCATTTTGTTCTTTATGTTACTCCACCAGTCTTTGTTAAACGTGAAAATTGTTTTATTTCCCTTCATGACCTCTTCCACTAGTATATCAACATATATGTCCACTTCCAGCTTGTTTCATGTAACTGTCTCTACACTATTTTCATGATCTTGTCATTTTACAGACTAACAACTAATCGTAAAAAAAATTGAAATGGTGAATGACACAATCAACAACCAAACCAATGTATCCGGGTACATACATACCATAACAAGTTCAAATCACATAAAATTATAATTTTATCAAATAAAACATATCAAAACAAAGCAAACAAACCAAACCAAGTTGTATCTAAAAGAAACATACCATAACAAGTGAAATCAAACACATTGTACCAAATATAAAAAATTACCATAAAGAGTTTACATCAAATCGTTCCCAAATAAAAACAAACCGTCAAAAGCAAAGTATCAAACCAATGTTCCAAATTAAAAATAAAACCATTGTATCTATAGCATTGAATTTTAAACCACTTAGTAAAGGATGGAGTAAGTAGAATGTTGGTAAAGCACTGGTGATATCATGGAATGAACTCTATTGCCCACAACTTTTTCTCCTCATCTAAGCCCATAAACAACTCCCTCCATTCTACATTGTTGGTCAATTGATTCATAGTCTTGATATATACTACCTTGTCCAATCCCAGAATGGTGTTCAATACTGCCAGACATTGGGTGATTGAATGACCTCCTGTGCTAGCAGAGCTAAGAGAAGGAGAGGCTGAGGAAGTGTGTGACGTAATGAACAAATCCTAATAGATTTTGGAATGTTCCACCATTGCATTTATAGCTCCCCCTATGTCAGTACATCGATTCCTTTTCCTAGGGCAGAAGGAGTCCTATCCAATCCGTGACCTGCAGCTTCCTATGGGGTACGCTGCACATCACCTTCTTCGGTGACATCAGTGGTAAGTTCTATAGGTGGAACCTCTAAACCATCTTGGTTGTCCAAGTTATCAGCATCTCCTTCTTCAAATATGAAGTTGTCATCGTAGTTGTTACATGCAAATTCACCAGTTACATATAAATCATCAAATATCACTTGGAGCTCTCGATACGGGGGCAGTCCATTTTTCCTAAATTTGGCCCAACCCGGGTTCTCTGGAAGAAATGAAAAAAAGCTTCAGAATTTCTAAACTGATTACCAGTGGAATTACTATTTATACTACGGTTAGATATGATTACCTGGATGTGTCCGTCCCATATAGTCGGGTCATGTGTTTCCACACTCTTGGTCGTATCATTCCATCCACCCCAAGAGTATTGACCAATCTTTCAAAACTATAGTACTCAGACCTCAACTTGTTCGGTTGTTCCTCAACCGTTTCGTGTCAATGGTCTAGCCAATGTTTCTTCCATTTTATTCTTTATGTTACTCCACCCATATTTGTTAAATGTGCAAGTTGTTTTATTTTCCTTTATGACCTCCTCCACTAGTATATCAACATATGTGTCCACTTCTAGCTTGTTCCATTTAACTATCTCTATACTTGTTCTTGGAGAACTTGCCGTTTTATAGACTAACAATTTGCTGTAAATGGAACAAAGTTGACAATCAGCCTTTAAAAACAATCAACTGGCCTAGGCAATGATTAATCCATGGTAAGCATTTAGAACTTAAATAGAATTTAATCATGATCTAAAAAACTTACAAAAGAAGTTCACATCCCAAGACTTCTCAACTTTAGAAGACTTGATACAATTAACTAGTTAAATTTATATGTCACTTATTTTTCAGCATGATTTGGGCCATTTTGTTGAATTCTTGGATTTTTGCCTGACCAAAATGGCACCAAAATCTGAGAATTTTAACCTTGACTCGTAATGTGTGTGTGTGTGTGTGAGAGAGAGAGAGAGAGAGAGAGAGAGAGAGAGAGAGAGAGAGAGAGAGAAAGGTGAAATAAATGAAATAATCCTGAATTGAAATCATGAAATAGGTTTCCACCTATTGCATTATTTCTATTGAAATCAATTTCAATTTCACTGAAATTTGGAATGCAAGTCATACCAAACAATTTGAAAAACTGAAATAGCTCAATGAAATTGAAATAGAAATCATACCAAAACGGGCCTCCAAGTAAGAAACTAGAAATCAATAAAAACTTAGGTTCTAAAATCAAAACCGGGAACCAGAACTAGAAGCAGGAAATCAGAATAGAAATTGAGATTAGTTAAAGATAAAAAAATCAACCTAATTGTTTATCGTAATAGTAGGTCAAATAGAATGAAAGAAAAATAGAAATTACCATTTGCGGCTTAAAGAAAGAGTTTAGACCTGATCTGTATTAATCAGAGGGAAGAGAAGATAGTTAGCAGAGGATAACAATCAGGAATCCACCTGATAAACCAGCTAAATCCACAGAAGAATCATGCTACAGAACCACAGCAGCACCACTCTTGAATCCGTAAGAGTCAGCACACCTGAATCCATAGATGTAACTTGTAAGCCTGAAATTCAGAGACCAGCAAAGCAAAGATTCATTTGTAGGACTTTGTTGGATTGACCCATGCATGTAGGCTTGGGTCTACATATATTTATTAAATACTCAAAACAAGAATCAAAATACATCTTAAACCCTTCGGTTGATGGCTTGTCTTGGAAGTGTTTCGATGCTAATAAGTCTCTGATTAAAATAAAGAAAAATATACCAACCACATATTACCTTATCATTTGAGGACTTATTGAACTATTTCTATCCATTGACAATGGATTCAATAACATGGAATTTGGACTCATAGCTGAACTTGGTCTTAGAGCCATATTTATGAGCACACCACCAATTTTGCATTTCACAAGGTATTTATCTCTCTTGCTATGCATGCGGACATGTGTGTTTTGAGAGTTTAATAGCTTCCATATTCTTCAAGTTGTGGACGCTTATATAATATTTTACCCAACTAGGGCATAGGTGGTGCAGACATTGTAAAATGGTCAAGGAGTACATAAATTCAGTCATGACATAAACCTTCCTGGCTCTCTTACAGAGTTGCCAAAGAAAGCTGGGAAATACTTTGTAGACATGGAGCAGCACCATACAGTGTCAAAAAATTGTATAGAATGTAAATCTCATTTGCTTCACTAGCAAAGTGTAGGAATCAAACACTACACTTGGGGATTGGAATCACATCTTTACCTATAAACCCAAGAACTAACACTAACATCAATGTTTTCCCCTAACATCTACAGGTCTTCCATGAGCAGAAATACCTTTTTGAGCGTCTTCCATGAGCAGAAATACCCTTGAACGAATTCACACAAACCACTATCCATGCAAGAATTCTGGCACGCATCCAAACCCAAACTTATGCTCAGCTGCTGAGTTCAGATGGCAATTCATTTTACATCAAAATGTAAGTTAAATAAGCGGAGTGATCGAATAGAAAAGGGTCAGTGATCAGTAGGATCATAAATTAAACTTAACAAAAAATGGAACGAAAAATGAAAGGAAAAATTGAGGAATCTGAATAGGGGTCACTGGTTTTCATGAAATGAAACCTAATCGATAATATACGGCAACAAGGTATCATTTGAAAAAAAAAAAAATGAGCCTTGTCGAATTTGAGAGAAGAAACATACCTTAGTATGATTCTTCTTGGTTAATAGAACGCAGAAGCTGGTAGAGGAAGCAAAATAAAATAAATTAGAAAAAAGCCTTAATCGATATATTGAGATTTTTAGGGTTTCTTTGATTGAACCAAAACCTCTTTTTAATCGTGAAACATATGTGAAGGGAATATTTCCGGAGAGGAATAATGAGAGAGATTTAAGAACTTATATGGAATCGATGAAATTTTTGTTGGTCTATGTTAGTACCTTTAGTAGCGAATACGATGATGACTCCAAACCTAGTAGCGAGAGAGCGATGAAGAATGTCGTTCCTTACGGGAGCGATGAAGAACCACCTAGTAAGCGAGAGATGATGAAGCAGAACCCCAGTGCGGAGATGATGAAGCAAGTGCTTTGTAGCTGAGACGATGAAGAATGGTCAAAGTAAGCGAGAGGCGACGAAGCGGTACCCGATACGGGACGATGAGTAGTACCTCAATTTGCGAAGCGATGGAAGAATGACCGGTAGATGGAAGAAGATGAGCTCTATGGTGAAGAACTCCGGTGCACGAGCTCGATGAAGAAGAACCCCCTCTGACACGGTATCGGCATTTTGAGGTGGGTGATTGAATTAAAATGGAGTAACTCCATCCAACCGACTCAAATTTTGGCTCTGAAGTAGAAATGCATCTTTTTATGCTCTAAAAATTGAGATTCGGGCCCGTTTGGAGCCGGTTCGATCATGGATTCTCGAGAAGTCAGCTGGGTTACCAAACAGGCTTCTACTCCTTTTATGTTCAAGAAGTCAAAACCCAACTTACGGAGTGTTATCAATACCCATAGTCCCCAATGAATTGTGGGATAGTTTTGGTGGAACTCTTAACCATTTATTTATTTATTTATTTTTATAAACGAAGATTTTATTGAGAAAAAACAGAAATACAGGTATCACTAATACAAGTATCAAGCAACCACCTAATGGATAAAAGCCAATCATACGTTCTGAAACCTGAAATGGTAAGACCTTCTAAGCAAGGGAATAAGCTAGGACATTAGCCTCCCTTGGAATAAAGGAAAAGAGCAATCCTCATAGGAACTATTAAAAGAACTCTAACCATCATTGTCCGTAGAGTCTGGAATCAATTAGATATAGGTAATGAGTCCATAGAAGATGCATATATTTGCACATGATTATGTCATATGGAGGGAAAATGGTTTGCACATTTCTTCCTCCCCACTTACGTGGTAGAAATACAGGATATATTTACATATGCATACAAAACTTTTTTTTTTTTAATGTCTTTTTTCACTTCGTTGAGAACTAGGGATGGATGGACTTGTATCTATTATTATAATGCATTGAATCAATGGATGATTATAATTGGTTTTGTTAAGTTTCGAAAACTGAAAATGAAAACATTGGAGTAGAGTTTAATCTCTTGAAGATCAGGTTTTCATGGTGGTATCGGATTGGTATATCGATTGGATCAATATACGCAGATCGATTCTGACCCGATCCTCATTTTCAAATCCCATGATGACACATGTCAATCATCCAACTAGTCTAGATGCCAAGTTGTTCGTTTTGATTGATACTTGGCCAATACAAAATACCTTGCACCATGTTAAAGACTCGGTGACCATGGTTTTAGCTATCCGGATTAAGTTTCATAGTTGGCAATATGAATTCCTGGATGATATAGGAATGAGTATTTGATTTAGGTATCTAGATTCTTGAACAAAAAAAGATATGCTGACTCATTGTATTGGATTGATACGACCAATACGTATTTGATCTGTATTGATTTTTCGGAGAGGCCAATATCAAAAGTTCCATACCTGTATAATGATGGTATCAGTAAGGCCTATATAATGTATAGCAAAGAGGATCAGTATAATAGAATATACAACTTCCATCTCTGTCTTGTCTTTTCTTCCTTGAGGAATTGCCTCAAAATAGTATAGTCTAACATATTCAATCCACTTGAAATGCGACCTAAATTGCAAAGTGCCATTTCACAAATCTCCTATCTAGGTAAAGGTGTCAATGGGCCAATCCGGTTTGATTTTCAGTCCGGACTTAAACGGTGTCAGGTTTTACAAACTTAGCCAAAACATGTCCATTAAAGGTTGGCTAAGTTGTGGCATGTCCTGGCACAACAATAACTAACGGGCTAGTCCGTTGTGGGTTGTTCTCGGGTTAGGCTTCTTGGATGATTTCGGATCGACTCGGTTTTATGCTGCCTTTGCATGTAGCTATTTTTGCACAACAAAATATTTTTTTTGGTATTTTTTGTTCATTTGTAATACAATTGTAAGTGTTTGACTTTTGATTGATCTTAGAGTCATCTGAGCATAGATAATGGATTGCATATTTGCATTTATCTAGTTAGAATCATTAGACACTAAGTTAGTTGATTATTATTTGAACAACAAAAAGAACCGGTTCGGACTAGCTCAGGCTTCTTAAAAGCCTTACCGGTATTTGGATTGTGTATTATCGGTTCGGTAGTAAGGGTTTTTTAACAGGCCGGTCCGGTCGGATTTTGATGTGGGCCGAAAGCGGCATCAAGTTTTACAAGCCTAGACTGAAATTTGTCTATTAAAGGTTGGTCCGGACTATATTTGAATTATATTTGGACTGGTTCGATCGTGCTATCAGGTCAGGTTCAGATTTGACACCTTTATATCTAGGACTCCAGTTCTCATATCCTTCTATTTATGCAAATATTGTATATCCATGGCAAATCATGTGGTAAATAAGAAATTCTGTCTCTAGTCCAGTTATCCAATTGTGGAGCGAGAGACTGATTCAAAGGATATGCCCCCAATGTATTCGTATGCATATCCTTTGAATTCAATCCATCCATTCACCGACTGGACGAATTAGACGGACGGGAGTGTAACTCAATCCATTTTTTACGATCAAATCTTGTTCGCATAAGAAATTCTTTATGGTCAAATTAATCATGACCCCATTAGTGAGTAACGTCTCTTCAAGGTTCAGCCGCCATTTACTGAAAAGATTTAAGGAGCCGTCCAAATGGACCGTGGAGAAATGAAACCGAAACGAGTGGAGCTATATGTATTCATCAGGGAAGTCCTTTTGACTAATTGATGACAGATCAGTTGAAGATAAAGAATGTTCAATCTGGGTCGGATTCAAATCGTCTCCTATGTGTCAGCCCACCATTTGACGGACTAAAATACATTATTAGCGGGCTGACATACGAGAGACGATTTTTTTGCATCTGAGCCATCATGCTATCGTTTAGGTGCTAAAAGACCAAATCTAGGAATGAGAAAGAGAAATGGGTGTGGAATGACTTTCTTCCTATACGCTCTAGCATCCTCTGTGAAGTTGAGTCCCAGCGGCGGAACCATCCCTGTCAATGGAATGTGGAATCCAGTCAAACACGTATTTTTGGTATTTGAGTCGCCCAATAAATTGTGACATGGTGAAATCCGTCAAACACACGTCTTTTTGACTGTCAGTCAATAAACTGCGACAGTTTTTTGTTTAAAGAATTCCGCTTTTGTGGAAATCGGACCATCATTTTCTGTTCAGTGTCACATCAATTGGATATCGACAATGATTCCAATGGGATTTACATCGTCTCCTCTAAATGGTTATGGAAGAATGTGGTAATTCAGTCCTATTGGTTGATATGTGATTCTCGGATGAATTTGAAATCCATATTTGAGCCGACATCCTCTGTTGACTTAATTTATTGACTAGGTGTCAAGCTTGAATATGGGTCTCGGATTCGCCGAAAGTCATGTATCGACCATCGAGACTAGATTGCTTGTTGTTCTCCCAGGAACCCTTGGGAGGAGAGGATGGATCCCAATGATGAATCCCTAAAAGATTTCACATCCTCCCCTCCAGGAGAGGTTCGGGAGGAGAAGGGATGGTCAGCACGTAGAGTTTGGGGGAATCTGAGCTTTCCATATGAATCGATACCGAGCTAACAAATAGAGTGGACAGGGGATATCAATTTAGATGGAGTACTCGCATTCATCCAAGCCCCGTGTCGGTCATCCAATAGGATCATCCAACAGGGGCGTCCCCCTCCTCCTGAACCTCCCGGGAGGAGAGGATGTGGATCCTAGGTATATGTGCACGTTAACTATGTTTATGGATGAGAATATTTTGTGCCCTTCATGTCGACATGAAGAAATTCAATAATTGTCATCCACCATTAAATATATACTAATACATGGATATGTGCACCTAATAAACTACAACCATTGAATTTTCTCATGAGAGGACTTAAAAGATTTATTTTCGAAAATAATATTACATATTTTCTTCTTCCACCATTAAATACGTAGTTGAAATACAGGATATATGCCTCATGGTTCAAGAATATGAGATTGACCAAAACAAATTTGTAGTCGGCTTCTGATGCTTACAAAACGTTTTTTTCTTTAATGCCGTTTTTCTCTGTTGAGAAACCAGGGATGGACTGGTATCTACAATTATAATGCATTGAATCAAATGGATGACTAAAATTGATTTATTAGTTACTTTCGAAAAAATAAATGGATAATTGAAAGTGAAAACATTGGGTAAATTGTGGAGCTTTGCTGTGAAATTTTACAGTTTATCTTTTGGAAATCACAATTTTAGTAATTGGTATCGGATTAACTTATTGATTGTATTATCATACATCAATTTTGATCCTATCATCATTTTTTAAATCCTTGATGACACGTGTCATTCATTCAGTGAGCCTGGATAACCAATGTTGTTCATTTCGACTAATACCTTGTCGATACAGATACCTTGCACCATGCTAAAGACCGGTGACCACGGTTTTAGCTATCCGGATTAAGTTTCACGGTTGGCAATACGGATTCCTGGATGTTATAGGAATGAGTATTTGATTTATGTATCTAGATTCTTGAACAAAAAGATATGCTGACTTAATGTGTTGGATCTATACGACCACTACGTATTCAATAAATCCTGTATTGATTTCTGAAGAGATTGATATCCATATCCATACTGTGAACCTAAACCATGCCAGTGATGACAACACTTACCTAATTGTTATTTACCTTCCCCAAACAAACATGAATCTAACCTTGCAATGTACCATACATGACGAGGATCCTTGAGTCGTCCTAACTAATATTATACACCACCCACCTCTCTAATACCGATCTTGACACTTACATTACTTGCGTCGAAAATTTCTCATCTCTCTCTCTTTCTTTCTTTCTTTCTGTATGTGTGTTTGCATGTCTTGCCACACTTTATTGTATTTTAGATTCTCAATCAAAACTGTCATTGATAAAAAAATTCAACCACTTTTCTATACTAGGAGCATGGTTTTAGTTCACGGCATGGAAAGAGGTATTGGACACTTTAAAAATTGATGCAGGATCTGTATATGACCGATATAGAAATATATTAAAAAAAAGTATTTAATATCGTATCGGTATCTTCCATTCAGTTGATTTGATCCCAATACCTACAACCGGAGTCAAACTTCCTTCAACTCCGTTTGTTTTGATTAAAAATTTTACGTGTAACATTTTTTATATATATATATATATATATATATATATATATATATATATATATATATATATATAATCAATGTTTATTTCCTAGAAATAAAATAGTGATCTTTAAAAGGAATGGAAAAGAAACTTAGTTTTACCATAAAACTTTACTTCAAAACATCTACAGAGTTTGAAAACCTTGAGTCCGCCCGGGTCTTGTTTGTTCGTGAACAAATGGAATATTCGTATCATGTTCAAGAGATCATTCCACATACACCAGGAATCACATCGTCTCCTCCCAGTGGTTCGAGGAGGACGTGGCAGCTTTACCTGGATGGCCGACATGTGGCTCTCGGGTGAATCCGAGACCCACATCCGAGCCAACACCTCTTGTAGGCTCGGCTTGTCGGTTGGGTGTCGGTTGGGACGTGAGTCTAGGATTCACCCAAGAGCCACGTGTCAATCATCTGGATAAGGGCCCATAGTTAGTTAAAACGGGAATGGCAAAAAAACAAAACAGAATGGAATGGGTTTTAAATGGAACAAAACAAAAATGGTACTGTCAAAAAAACGGTCAAACATTTCGAGAACGACAAAAAAATAAAAACGGACGGTACCGGTTTTAAACGGATCAGATATAATACGGTACGATGAAAAAAACGATAATATACTCCCATAAATTGAAGAATTACATTAATGAAACATGTAAATCTATTGGAAAATTATACTTAAATCAATAGGAACAGATGACATTTATGAAGTGTTTGGCTATAAAATGGTGAGAATTATCATCTTCAATCAAGTAGTTAATTGATGTTTTATATTTGTCTAAGACTCTAAGAATGAATCCATATGGAGAGAGAGAGAGAGAGAGAGAGAGAGAGAGAGATCAACGGTGACTTACAATATACAATTGTTATGACCCATAATCCACACCGCACCCTAACAAGTAATAAAGCAATGAGTTTATAAACAATTATGAGGAAGTGGTAGCCTTTAATCCCACATCAGTTACATGTAGAAAGCAATAAGAATATTAAACGATATGGGATTAATCGATTCATTATTTATTAAAGATGCAGGTTAAAATATATTAAAATAGAAATACGGTACGGTACACATTTTAAACGGGTTTTAAACGGCAAGGCTTGGAGTATGGAGTATTTTAAAGTATTTTTGAGATCAATATAATAATATGCGTATTAAACGGTTGAATACAATACGATAATACGATACGCGTTTAAAACGAGTTTTAACTAACAGAGGATAAGACTGCCCCAGTCCTCCCAGAACCACTGGAAGGAGAGGATGCGAATCCACGTGCACCATGCTTTATAAATTACCAGTCAAAGTCAATCCTAATGAGCATGCTAGACATAGTATGACACA
>CM053275.1:34085776-34153472 GCA_028583415.1 Protea cynaroides
AAAAGAATGAAGCTTAGTTGATGAGAAAGTCCAAGCGAAGTGGAGAGAAAGAAGAGAGAGAAAGAAGAGAGAGAAAATGGAAGAGAGAAAAAAGAGGAGAGAGAATGGGTGGGGACCAAGTGGGTCCCACCTTGGGTGGGTGAGCCCGGACAACAGCCAGCCCGTGCCAGAGGCGGATGCCCACGGCACTAGGCCAAGATGCCGACGAAGCCAGCCCGGCCAGCAAGGGCAGATGCCCGCCAAGCACCAGGGCCCAAGACAGCCATGCGCAGCCGAAGACAACCATGCACAAGCGGACGCCGACATGCGCGCAAGCCAACACAGCCCATGCATAGAGCCAAGATGCCGCACAAGAAGACTGCTTGTGCCCAAAGAAGAGCCGCAGCGTTGCGCGCAGCCAGCGCAGCAACAGTGCAGCCCAGACGCCGCAAGCCAGCGCCGCATGCCACAAAGACCTGGAGAGGTCGGCGATGCACGCAAAGGTGCTCGACGATTGCCTCAATGGAAGCAGGATTTTTGGACCCTACGGAATCAAAATCTCGGCAGTGATACTCCGGTTACGAGAGGTCATTTAAAATCGACACGGGGTATTTTGGGGAAATCAATAAAGAAGCAAAATACGGAAATCCGTGGCCAAGAGAGAGCCACGTGAGGTAAAATGCCGATTGGATGGCTTAGATGAAGGCGGGCTCGGCGTGACGTAGGGGTTGCGTCAAGATACTTGGCGCTGCAGGATCCGATTGGATCGGCGCCATCTTAAAATGGTGCCGCGCAACGCATGATAGCGGTTTTGATTTCTGGCGCGTACGCTGGCAACGACAATGGCTTTGATCTCAATCCAACGATATCTCATTAAGCCGATCGGATTTGACGCCGATCCGACCAGATCCGTCGGTTGATAGTCAATCCTGCCATTATGCGGATATCCAACGGTCATGGCTTGAAGATACTGTCTCTGCCAATCGCGGATCGACAGCGCTCGACTCTACGACGTGAGGCGACGATCCACGTAGCGGCTGTATCGAATCAAGTCAAGTTGATTCCATTTGTAATGATCTGGTCGGCCCAACTTCAAATGGCCATATCTTGGCCATCCGAGTCCGATTTAGGTGATTCAAAACTCACGGTTTTCTCTCTCCGAGTAGAACTCCGTAGGAAATAAGAAATCAAGGTTTTGGTGAAATAGGCTGCTGGTTTTGGAGGAAATGGTGCTTTTGGAGCTCTCTTTGAAGGACAAATCACTCTCCACCTTCCTCCGTCCCGATACACATGAGTATTTGAGCGCTTTGGAGCGAAGTGTGAGTATGAGTGATAGCTTGATGAGAATGATGGTGTGCGAGATGCATTGGAAGAATGCCGTAGTTCCATTCTATTGAAGAAACGTATCTTATCACTACCGGAGAGCTTGGAACATCCATTTGGTGAGAACTAATCTTACAAAGTGATCACGCGGGAAGGTAATCACGCACACAAATCCTACTTATTGTATCGTAGATATATGGGAAGGGTTTGTAATGATTTATGATATACATTTTGTATAACCCGTCAAGTGGGTGCTTGACGGAATTGGGGTAGGTGCCTCGAGCACGGTTGTAGCCGTGAATGAAGTTGATGTTGTAGCATCGGGGTTGTAGGTGCAACCGTAGCATTTTCGTTGTGTATCGGGTATATACGAAACCCCGGGTTAGGTATTGCCCCGTGGAGTAGCCATCACAATGTGTGATTGGTGAACCACGTTATATTGTGTGTCCCATGCATGTGATTGTGATTGTAGAATAGAAGTCGGTGTCAGCAGGGTCCGGGTGTACACACTTGGCGTGCCAAGCCCCGGTATGGATACCGTGGAGTGGGTGGTTGGTGTGTGTACCAAATGTGTTTGAAAGATTGTCCGTGAGAAGATCTCAAGAAATCAGCTCAAGGCAAAGATAGTACGGTTTGATCAACGACTCTTGGCAAGCGGTGTTCATAGTATCGTGGCAAATTATTTAGTGGAAAAACTTTTAAGGGCCACTGATTCACCCCCCTCTCGGTGTCAACCCGGGACTAACAAAGTATTAAATGTATATAGTACCAATAAGTTTGGGGAAGAGGTTCTCTCGGGTAGGAAGACCGTAGAGCAATCGAAGGGAGATGGTAAAGGGGCAACACTAACCTTTAGTATATCGAGGTAACGATGTTTAACCAGTGTGGTTGGGGTCTAACAGTTCAATTTGGTTTCGGTTCAGTACGAATGGGATGCAACCAAAATTGAATCGTTAATTAAATAGTTTAAAAATAATTATCAAAACTGATTTTTTATTTATTTTGGGCGTGGAGAAATAAGAAATTTTCAAAGCTAATTATTAATCAGCTTCGTACATAAGTGGAGGAGAAAGAGAGTAAGTTAGGAACAAGTAAGAGGGAGAGAAAGAATTAAATTCTTTGTAGTTCATTTTTGTTGTTGGGATTTATGAAAGCGAGTTGTTTATGAATTAAAAACATTAGGTCATGCCGAAAGTATTACAATAATTTAAATTTATTATACGAATAGATTTTCAACACTAAGGGATTAAAGTTAGAATTTAATTGATTTTAATGATTCCAAACCATCAATTTTATACTATTTCATTTTAAAATCAGAATTGAACCGTTGAATTAAATTGTCTTATTTTTTAAACCAAAATCAAAATATATAAAATTTGATTTCACAATTTTGATTTAAACAGTTAAATCTGAATTCAGTCAATGGTTTCCTTTCATTTTAACAGCCTTATACTCTAAGCATGTTATTTGTGGGAGCTTGAGTGTGGATATTGATAGCCTACGTTGTCAGATCAAAAGAAATTTTGCAAATAAATTCAACGTTTGTTTTGGTGTACAGATTTCTGTTACATAGAAGAGAAAGATAAATCTAACTACTGTGATACGTCAAAAACACAGTACCCTTGCACCACTGGCAAGGCTTACTACGGCCGTGGACCGCTCCAGCTAACGTGGAACTATGACTACGAGGCTGCAGGAAACAGCACAGGATTTGATGGGCTAAATTCTCCTGAAACTGTGGCTAACAATGTTGTGACTTCATTCAAGGCAGGATTGTGGTTTTGGATGAACGATTGCCATTCAATCATAACTTCTGGTCAAGGATTCGGAGCAACGATCCAAAAAATTAATAATGGAGAATGTAATGGTGGAAGCATAGCACAGATGCAAGATCGTGTTCAGAATTATTAGGATTACTGCATCCAATTTAATGTGTCACCTGGTAACAGCCTCACCTGCTAAGATGATACATCTTAGATATTTTAGTTTAATTTCCAACCAATAAGGAAAATAATAAAGACCTATGTGTAAGTCACATCCATATGAATGGTGACTACTTCACGTTTTAATACATCTTGTATTATCTAAGGCCAATGCATTCTCTGATTCTCTCTGGGTGTGTGTGAGGAAATGTTATAATACTGGAAGAAATGTTATAGCACTGAATGCCTTAGATGATTTGGATTGTCCAACTCAATTAGTGGCCTAACCTTTGTCTCAAGTTGGCCATAAACACTGACCACACGGTCTAAACTCAATGAGAAATTCTTTTACAAGGTGAAATTTCCTCCGCAATAAAATTGAAAAATCAAACCCATCAAAGTTTCTTCATTTCTAATCAAACCAATCGAACTTCAGATAAGCAAAAACCCAGGGCCTTAACCATTGCATCATCTTCCCACCCCTTACAAGTCAAGGCTTAAATTGTCACAAGTCCATTCTTGGCAATTCCGTCGAGCAAGTCCTATAACCATTCTCACATCAGAGCTTCAACTTTCCAATTCTCAATGTCAAGCCTCAACTCTTTATCTCAATGTCCCATTCCCCCTTTTTACATTTTTGCAGAAGATGGCGACAACAAAGGAAGGACATGAGATGAAGGATGTCCATTCCCATGATCAACTTTTCTTAAAGCATAATGGAAAATATGTATCATACTGCATAAAATATGCGTATTTATCAAACCCTATGAGATTATACATAAAAAAAATGTTTTATAGGCTGAAAAATATATACGCATGTTATACGTGTATAATACACGAAATTACTAACTATGAGCCCAACTCCAATACCCAAGAGATTCTATGAATTAGGGGATATTCGATATTCGACCATGATCAGTCACAACCAAAATGCCCAAAATTAATATAAATCAGGGGATCCAATACTAATACTAAAACCATAGTTAAACCTAAACCATTTGACAACCAATTTAATCATTTCATGGACTGTTGTATTTACCCAATGAAGTTACTTGTTCGGTTTATTGGTGGTTAGTTTAGAAATGAGAAAATTTCCCTCACCTCCCTTGAGTTTTACCATTAAATCAACTATCTCTAACTTGACCCATAATGTCAACCATCTCCCTTACTTCTAAAAATAAGTATCAACACCCCCTGTCAGCCATTAAGTGATGAGACTTTGTAACTAACATTTTCAATGATAATATTATCCTTAAGATTATAAAATATCATTTTTACCCTTTTAAAAATTTTTTTTTAGTAAATTACCTAGACGATGTTTGTTGTCAGCAGAGATCTGCTATACTAAGAACACTGGAAAGCTGCAAAAATTAAAACAAAAAGAAGTACCGGAAAAAATGTCGTAGGAAAAGTCCAAATGAGGAGCATGCCATTGATTATTGATAAAGAATCATTTTCGAAAATAGAGATTCCTATTTTTATTAGGCAACCAGCACAAAAGATTTCAACTCCAACATCAAATTGAGATAAGAGGATAATGATTCCTAACTAAGCTCAAAAGAAAAGGGAAAGCATGCAAGCATAAAAGTAAAACAAATAAGAGTCATCCCCCCAAAAAAAAAAAAAAAAAAAAAAATTTCCTAAACTAAACTTTGGAAAATAGAAGAAAGAAAAATGAAAAATAGATAGGATGAAGTTGGTTGAAAACCTGGAAAGTGAGGTTCTTCATGAGCAAAGCGTCGGCCTGCGTCCAGAAACTCGCAGGACCATACGATGAATGTGTTAGAATGTAATAGTCATATGTACAGCCACGTGTCTTTAGTATAGTGTATGTAGTATTTATATTGTGGTATTGTATCTTGTATATATACTGTACTGATCCAGTTAATAGAAGATAACTGAGAATTCTTGGAGTTTTGTTGTCGTTCTTGCTTCGTGATTCCAAGGATTTCTTCTGGTTTCGTGATTTTTTGTTCAGCGTTGAGTATTTCCGCAGAATAGAGTTTTTGTTCTGCTTCCACCAATCCTCGTGTTTTGATTTAGGTTTGTTTCTTCAGTCTGTGGTCCTGCAGTTCTTGGAGTATTTTTTGGTTCTGATTTAGATTTTCTGAGTCTTATATCAGTGATTCCCAGTCTCGATCCAGGGGTGAATCTTCCATTGATGACTTCCCGCTTCCCTCTTCTCTCTTCCCCTTCAGCCAAGGAAACAGAAGGAAGATACCTCTAGTGACCGGCCAGAAAAGTTCGAGTCATTAGTTAAAAGGTCTCCGTGTGGAATTTAGATTTTGTTTTCCAAGATTTTTTTTTAAAATTCTTCGTAGAAATTTTAAAATTCTTCGTAGAAATTTCCCAGTCAGCTTAAAGCCAAGTCGACAGAAAGTGTCAGTTCAGATGGGTCTCGAATTCACTGAGAATCATATGGCAACCATCTAGATAGATCGCCAGTGACCTCCCAGAACCACTGGAGAAGACGATGTAAATCCAGACAATTAACAATCGAATATTTATAATTCACATACCTTGAAGGCTTACTAGTCAAAGTCAATCGTGCGTATACTTTTTTTTTTGGTAAAAAACTAGATCATTGTGCACACCATGGAGGAAGGCGCAGTAGGAAGTGCTACTAACAGAGGCACTGGTTGCGGGAGGATGAGCGATGAAGTCGTCGTCTGAGTTGACTGAAATAGAGAGAGATCAGACATTTGAGGAGTTAAATTTAAGATGGCCGAAGCTAAAGCAGGATGATGGGTCATGTAATCGCGGATAAACGGGTGTTGGAGCACCGAAAAAGCAACTGGCTGTGGAAGAGTTCAGATGGGAGGCCAAGATCCCAGCAATTTTAGGGACCAAACCCTCTGTGATGAGTTCAGATGGGAGGCCATAAAATTGGACCCAGAGAGGGAAATGATCACCAGTTACCTTGATGATGCCATCGTTCCAAAATGATCAAATGACCGCCGACCAACCAAGGTGACTCCGCCAAAACATTCATGAGATCCAATTCATGCTTAAAGGTAACGGCCTTCAGCATAGCCGAATGAACACCCGCATGCGTATTCCATGCCGAAGTTAAACCCTCAAACACCGCTTGACGCCGCTCCAGTTTACTTGAAAAATCTTACCGACCAGAGTGAGTTGAGTGTCAAAATTTAAAGCAGGATCTTCCGCCTCGTCCAGAACCAGAACTTCCGTAGAAGAAACTGAAGTTTGAGATGGGTGCGCCAGGGGAAATGGAATAGGAGGTGGACCATGGTCCCCAAATTCACCAGTCAGGCCCCCCTCAGAAGAGGTAGCCGACAAAGAAGAATCCATAAAGGCCACACGGCGAGGAAAGAAACTTTTTAGAAATTATGGAATCCAACCCTAAGACCACTGAGTAATCGGAATAGATTGGGGATGAAAAGAGCCACAGAAAAGGGAAATCACACTCACTATGCGGAAACCCTAAACACGCGCGCAGGCGGAAACCATTGCATCTATGTATAATCGTGCGTATACTTAGACTAAGTAAGATTCATTCATCCAAACAAAAAAAAAAAAAAAATACACGATTCCTGATATTTGTTGCACGAATTGATCGCTTCCACATGCATTAATCATACACTATAAATCCCCCATTCCCTTACAGTAATGCTCATCCCAATTCCCACACCTTCATGCTTTCTCATTCTTATCTAATGGGTATTCCAAAAATGGTAATCCCTATACTCAGGAAAAGCATCTTAGCCACCACTCTGGCCGGAATTTTAGCTGGGTTGATGCCGGAAAATCTGCCATGGCTCAGAATTGTGGCTGTGCATCAGGCCTTTGCTGTAGCCAGTATGGGTATTGCGGAACTGATGATGCTTACCGTGGCACTGGAGGCCAAGCGGGTCCTTACTATAGTAGTGGGACTCCGAGTTGTTGCTGTGAATCAGACGTTTGCTGTAGCCAGCATCGGTATTGGGTAGTTGGCGTCACTTATTGTGACACTGGATGCCAATTGGGTCCTTGCATAGTAGTGGGACAGTGTCTGATATTGTTACACAAGCATTCTTTGATGGGATAATTAATCAAGCTGCCTCAAACTGTGTCGGCAAGAGTTTCTATACGCATGATGCATTCTTCCAAGCTCTTAATTCCTATACTAGCTTCGGCACCACTGGAACATCCTATGAATCTAAACAGGAGATCACCACCTTTTTTGCACATGTATCACACGAAACTGGACGTAAGTTTCATTTTTCATAATTTCATCAAGTTATGTCCTATTTCATGCTTTAAATTATTTTCTTTTATCTTTTTTTTTTTCAAGTTTAAAGTATTAAAGTACCAATAAGTTTGGGAAAGAGGATCTTTTGAGTAATTACCAGAAAAACCATAGGGACATAGAGACGGGAAAGGTCAATATCGACCTTTCGTATACTGCGGTAAGGGTATTTGTGGGGAGTTGAAGGTGGATATCAGCAGATCAAGGTATCAGACATCTCCAATCATAATATTTTATGACAATAAATTCTTCTTCTTATTTTTTTTTTTTTGTACAAAGTTTTGTTCCATAGAAGAGATAAATGGTGCTTCTCAAGACTATTGCCATACAACAAACACGCAGTACCCGTGTGTCACCGACAGGGGTTATTATGGCCGTGGACCGCTCCAGCTTTCGTGGAACTATAACTACGGGGCTGCAGGAAACAGTATAGGATTTGATGGGCTAAATTATCCTGAAACTGTTGCTAACGATGTTGTGACTTCGTTCAAGACAGCATTGTGGTTTTGGATGAACAATTGCCACTCAATCATAACTTCTGGTCAAGGATTCGGGGCAACGATCCAAGCCATCAATGGCGCAATTGAATGTATGGTGGAAACACAGCAGATATGAAAGATCATGTTCAATATTACGAGACCTATTGCCGCCAATTTAATGTGTCACCTGGTAGCAACCCAAGCTGCTGAGATAATAAAGAGCTAAGTGTTAGCTCAAATTCACGGTGACTACTTTACTTGCCAATGTATTTTGTATTTTCTCAAGATCGGCCAATGCACTCTGTAATCTCTCTCTCTCTCTCTCTCTCTCTCTCTCTCACACACACAGACAATGTTTTAACACTAGAATTCCTTAGATGATATGGCTTGTCCAAATCAGTTAATGGCCGAACCTGTGTCTCAAGTTGGCCATAAACTTGTGATATGGTCTAAACTAGGTTAAAAATTCTTTTACTAGGTGATAGTTTAGGGTGTTGTCGATGACATACCTTAGTTGATATTGAGAAGTGGGTGAATTAGTCTACACACTTTGTTTTCTTTGAAACCTCACTGCTACCCAAAGCTGATAGAATGACACGATGCCACAAGCACTACCACATATACAAGTGTATGCAAATATATTTCGTTACTACTTAGTGGTTAGGTCTACTAGATTTACACATTCATTATGCATATCTACATCATAGCATTCCATAATAGACAAAATATATCATCCATGACACATAGTCATATGTGGTTCACCAATACAGTGTGTGATGACTAGTCTACGGAGTAATGCCCAATTGAGCTTCATGTTATTCAATATGTTTTTTTTTTTTTTTTTAGTCTTTACAAGAGAAGAGTTCCAACCCTGAGTTTTCCAAGCACACAACTGAGATGGCACATCAATGCCAAAGATCAGGCAATTGTAACTGCCAATGTCTAGCACCCAATGAATATACTCTCAACACTAATAATCATGGGCTTATAAATGCCCTATAATTTAACCCCACTTAGTTTACATTTTTCACATACACCACCTAGCTAGCATACAATTATCTGACAAGCAAGAAAAATATACAGAGCATAGAGAATCCCACAACCAAAGCTTTTAGACCTTCCGAGATGATTGTGGTACTTCCAACCTCTGTTAGTTAAAACTCGTTTTAAACGTGTACCGTACTGCCGTACCGTACTCAACTGTTTAATACGCGTATTGCCGTATTGATCTCAAAAATACTTTAAAATACTCAATACTCCAAACCTTTCCGTTTAAAACCCTTTTAAAACGCATACCGTACCGTATCCGTATTTTAACGTATTTTAACCTGCATCTTTAATAAATAATGAATCGATTAATCCCATATTGTTTAATATTCTTATTACTTTCTACATGTAATCGATGTGGGATTAAAGGCTGCCACTTCCTCATAATTGTTTATAAACTCATTACTTTATTACTTGTTAGGGTGGGGTGTGAGTTATGGGTCATAACAATTGTATATTGTAAGCCACCATTGATCTCTCTCTCTCTCTCTCTCTCTCTCTCTCTCTCTCTCTCTCTCTCTCGCGTCATATGGATTCATGTTTAAAGTCTTGGACAAACATAAAATATCAATTAACTACTTGACTGAAGATGATAATTCTCACCATTTTATGACCAAACACTTCATAAATGTCATATGTTCCTATTGATTTAGGTATAATTTTCCAATAGATTTACATGTTTCATTAATGTAATTCTTCAATTTATGGGAGTATATTGTCGTTTTTTTCACCGTACCGTATTATATCTGATCCATTTAAAACCCGTACCGGCCGTTTTTGTTTTTTTGCCGTTCTCGAAATGTTTGCCTGTTTTTTTTACCGTACCGTTTTTGTTTTGCTCCGTTTAAAACCCGTTCCATCCCGTTTTGTTTTTTTGCCGTTCCCGTTTTAACTAACTATGCTTCCAACAGTCCACTGGAATCTTCAACAACCCCCAAGTCTAGGAGAACTTGACTCTTTAAGTACACTTCAATGAAAAATTATCTCATTCTTCTTTATTGCAAAGATTGTCATTTATGTTCAATAAAGCTCTCACCGAAAACTCACAATGCTTCAATACTCCTTGAATGAGCAAGAGTTAAGTTGGTAAGTGATTCAATGCCCAACCACAAAGACGAACATTCCAAAAAATTTCGACTAATTAACTCACCAACCTTCCCATCACTGTCCAACAACTATTCAAGCTCTCAAATACACGTCAATGGAGTCTAACTACTCTCCTTGATGGTTGGTGGAAAGATTCAAACCATAAACACACACCAATGCCTTCAAGGAGGGATTTTTTTTTTTTTTTTTTTTTTTTTTTTTTTGCCAATAACAGATTGAGGTTACTGTTCTTCATCTTCGAGCCATTCCTTACTATATAGCTTAAAAAAATGAAGAAAACCTAATTTGAACGGTCCGGTTTGGATTTCATTTGAGCAAGACATGGCCAAAATACGACGAAGCAAGCAAATAATTCCAAACATAATATTTAGGATGATATGGTGTAGCCACAAAGCATGGCTTCAGTGGTAGCATCTGACATTGAAGGAGCGTTGTCGATCAATCATTGGTCAAATCAGTTGGGACAGCTGTAAACGGTCACATCGTGTGACTACGGGGCTTCTGCAAAACGTTTGATCTGGAGATCGTTCAGCGATGAAAAGGAGAGATCTTGGCCATAGGATCAGATCAAGTACTATAGGCGCAGCACACCATAAGTCATGATAGAATGTATCGCGGACAACTGATTTGTAGTGCAGTAACCAATCAAATGCCTTCCAATAAAATGTAATCCGATCATCTAATTTCAGACATTTCTTAGGACTATCATATTAGGATCTTGATGACGTGGCACTCTGTGGCCGGTCCAATTAGAATATTCCCAACTATCCAAAATTACAAAAAAAAAAACCCCTCCAACTTTTTCAAAAAGCAGAACAATCAATAAAAAATTACTTAGTCTCTATCATTTTGAATTATTGGACAAAGACCCATGAAAATTATTTTCAAAAACACCCCCTATCTTATTGAAATTTCATATCAGCCCCTGTGTATATGCAAACCACACAAGAGCTCTATTTCAACTTTATTTTTTAGTTTTTTCGCGCAATTGAACAAAAACTTGAATAACTTTGTTGTTCGATATTGGATTTGAGCGATTTCAGTTCCATTATGAAGAGGACTCAACGAAATACAATCTTTAGTGCAAAGATTTCCATGAAACTGTTTCGAAGCCCACCAAAATCAGCCTCAATGTCAAAATCCCAAAACAAACCTTGGAATCCATATCTGAAACTTTTTTTATCCATGTTAACTAGGAGTCTCACACACTACCGTTCACTTAGGTGCGGTTTAGAATGCTCAAAACTCATGTAGGGATTGATCGAACGTTGTACACTGCTCCTACCCAGTCAACTTAGTACGAAACCTGACAACTCGTTGCGAGGCCTTGTCAACACTTCTCTAAAGCTTACAAAACCATATATGTTTCACACTGCCTGATTACCTCTACCACTTGTACTAATACTCTGTCTGCTCTAGATATTCCACTGCTTTTTATATTTATTCTATCTCTTCCTCACTGAGCTACACCGTTATGTCAGCAAAGCTGCCGAAAATGACAACAAGTGGCCAATAATCTCTCCCTTCGAAATTGTTGGCAACTCATTTTTAACAAAAAAAGTTATCACCTTTAAACAACAAATACAAAGGGTCCCGACCACATAAGGGTGTGATCTTTGCCGACTTCTGCTTTTTGTTAGTGGCAACAAAAGTCAGATTCTCTATCTGATTTTTGGCTCTTGTCTTCTTTGAACCTATTGATGATTTGCCCTTCTTTTGTGTGATGTTTAGGGCATTATTGACAGCAGCATACTTCTCCCATCGAGCCCTTAAGTTGGCTAGGTATATTGGAGCCACTCAAGGCATTAAGCTCCGAAATTCATCCCCTTCTATTACACATCTGCTTTTTGTAGATAATTGCTTGTCTTCTCCAAGGTCAATCTTGATCATATTATGACTCTTAAAAAATGTTCTGGTCAGAGGATTAATTTAAAGAAATCCTTGATGGTCTTCAGCCTAAATACTCCATCTAGGATCAAGAGATAGATCTCCTGGATACTTAAAATTTCATATGGGATTGGGCCTTCAAAATATCTGGGATTGCCCTAGGAATTTGGTGCAGTTAAAAAGGATGCTTTTAATCACACTGAAAAAAATTACAAACAAATTGAATGCATGGAAATCCAATCTCCTTTCTCAAGCTAGCAAAGATATTCTTTTAAAGTCTGTCATCTTTTCCTTGTCAAATTTCACTGGTTCTCACATCAAACTCCCTGCCCCATTTCACAAGACTATCAAAAAAGAAGCAACAAAATTTTCCTGGAGCTCTAATGATAATAAATCGGGCATCCCTTGAATTTCATGGAAATTACTATGTAGATCAAAAGACAAAGGTAACTTGGGGTTACGTGATCCCATTATTCAAAACAAAGCTCTGCTTACAAAACTAGCATGGAGACTTTGGAAAAATCCAGAATCAAATTGGGCAAGAATTTTCAAATCGTTATACTTCCCAAATTCATAATTCTCAAAGCTAAATCTGGAAGTAATCCTTCCCTTGCTTGGAGGAGTATCCTTGAAGGCAAGTCTATCCTTCTGAAGGGTCTTATATTGTAAGATCCGCATTCCACTAATTCGGTATAACCTGGGTTAACGTGTCATGACAGGTCTTCCTATCATAACCTGGTCGGACGAGGCAACCGGATGACGAAACCACAAAGCAAGGTACAAAACTGACAACCTTAAGCTTGTTCGGTTGGACTAATAGAGTTGTCCGGTCAGCGTATTATGCGACTTGGCAAACATAAAATAGACACCGAGAATAGGAAAGTTTCCTAGTTTGGTTGGGAGACTCTTAATCTGGGGAGTACTCCAATTAGGAGACTTCTCTCTCTCTCTCTCTCTCTCTCTCTCTCTCTCTCTCTCTCTCTCTCTCTCTCTCTCTCTCTCTCTCTATATATATATATATATATATATATATATTTGTTCAGTCACAACACTTTGAGACCGAAAGGAGATCTGGGAGAGATGTTGTGGAAGAGGAAGAGGCTGTGATGAAAGAAAGAGAAGAAGAAGAAGAAAAATTCATTGTCGATTTCTAGCAATCATCGTCGAGAAACCAACGGTAAGTCCTTTTATGACTGAAACTAGGGTAGGATGTGAGACTGGACTCACAACCATTAGAACTAGTAGATAATTTTACTACTGTATGAAACGTATAACAAAGACCAATAAGGGTGTGTAGACCTAGGGTTATAGGGGAAACCCTAACGTGTTCTTAACCATAGAATGGTTTAGGATAAACCCTCGAATGAGCCGAAGAACCGACTCTAAAGGAATTCAAACTGAATGAAAGCCTGAAGGATGCCCTGAAGGTTGTCCAGTCTCGTTGTTTAGAAGCACCCAATGTGGGACCGGAGAAGCCACCCGACCCTCTTGGGAAGTGTCTCAGGGTTGTCCGGTATGGTATCTAATCAGACGTTATGCCATACCGGACGGTCGACTGGACAATGTCCAGCATGACTAATTGTCAGTCCGGACAGTGAGTCTAATCACTATAAAATTATCGAAACAGAACTCTAACTTAATCCTATTAATTGTCTAGGATTCATAATCAACTCAAGGTACTTCCAAGGTCTTTGAAAGAGTCAACATTACTCAACAAGTGAGGGACAAAATCCAAACTAACTGGTTAATAATATGCTACCTTGTGTGTATGTTGATATACTTGTTTGTGTATATAATATGTCATCCAATATCTGTTATTATTGTTTACATATATTTATTTTATTCTTGTTATTATGGTGATTGATGATAGGCATGTGTTTGTGGTTGGTACGCTAAGTGGGGAGAGGTTCGAGCCTCAAACCATCCACCATACTGACATCGTCTTATTGTTGTTACCTTAGCTTGCTTAGTACATCGCAAGGTATCAGGGGGGGAGTGATGGTGGTGTTGGCCATAGCCTTACCATTAGGCTCTAGCTCTATCTCTGTTTCATATTGAAGGATGCTAGAGTGAGGCCTTGGATACACTTTGATAACATCTAGGATTGGTTAGTGATGAATCCAATTTGTAAGCCCTCGCCAGTAGGAACATACGTACTGGTACGGATAAAATATCAGGGGGGGTGCTGATGGTTTGGTTGTAGCCTGCCACTGAGCTCTAGCTCTATCTTTATCTTGTAATGAGTGATGTGGGGCAACGACGGTTTTGGTTGGAGCCTGACCGTTGGGTGTGCTCACACTCTCGTGTATGGAGATTTGATTGTAGCTTATCCTTACTGTAGCACATTGTAAAGTTAAATCAGACCAAATGGTTGAATGTCACATCATGTATATTATTTTCTACATGTTTTGTTTCTCACTAAGCTAAGTTGTGAGCTCACCCCATGAATTTGTACTCTTTTTAGTTGATGATGCAGGTACTAAGGTTGAAGATTATGTTAATGCCCCTTCTTATAGATAGATGGAGACTGAATATGTAGTTGATGGAGAACGAGCATAACTTGTCAAGTGAGTGTCATTACTGTGTTTATCTTTAGGGTTTTGTTTTGAGTTAGGATTATAAATTTGTAATGGGATTTATTTAGTATGTTTTGGTCAGTATTGAGATAATTGGTTTATTTATTTATTTAACATCTAGACTCTCAGTTCATTAATACAGACTTCTGTTGATTATTTATTTATTCTGATTTATTGGTTAATGTATGATTTGAATTGTTGGCACGGTCTTATGAGATCCTAGCTTAAACTTTTGGTTAGGCCAGAATTAGGGTGTGACATATATGGCAAGTTGGTTTTGGAGATAAAATAAATATATGGGAAGACCGCTGGATCCCTAGTCTTCCTAATTGGAAAATCTACCAGCAAAAGGTTCAAAATTGTCCCTTGACTTTTGTCAATAATCTTATCGATCCCACAAATAGAATCTGAAAAATAGATATCATTGAGAAATGTTTCTTCCCAAAGGATGCCAAAGCTATCCTCAGCATTCCCCTTAGTTTCTTTCCCAAAGAGGATCAAAAGATATGGGCTGGAACCGAAGATGGAATCCTTTTAGTAAAATTTGTTCACCATTTTCTTATGAATCAACAAGATCAGGTTGATCTTTCAGCCCCATTTACTTCTTACAACTTATTCATAAGGAGATTCGGAAGAGGATATGGCACTACAGATCCCTCTCCAAGATTAAATCATTTCTTTGGAAGGTTTGTAACAAGGGTATAGCTTCGAGAAAGGGCCTTTTCCAGCAAAATTTCAATTATGATCACAACTGCAGTGCACCATTGGAATCGATGGAGCATATTTTTCTCTTTTGCCCCTTTGCTCAAGCTATTTGGTATGGTTCGTCCCTTTCTCATAAAATCCCTCTTGATGGTAATATGAAACTTCATCAATGGATTGGGAATTGGAACCATCTTTTTCAACTTTCTAAAACATAAGCTATTAGAGCATTAAGTCTTGCTTCTTTCATCTGTTGGCATCTTTGGAAGACCCAGAATGATCTTATCTTCAATAATCAAGACTATAGCCCCACTGATGTTATCATCAAGAATTTATTGAAGCTTCCACATCGACTTCAGATCAAAGTAAGAATCACCACTCTTTGGTAGCTTTAGTTAATAAAGCTCTTCCTCATTTAGTTTGTTTTCAGATTAATACTGATACTAGTCTTGATATAAAATCCAATGGAATCGACTTCATTATTTGTGATCATTTGGGTAACCCTCTTAAGGCTATCACTAGCAAAAAAAATTTCACCACTTCAAAAATTGGTGAAGCCCTTGCAATCAGATTGGCAATGCAGTTTGCTTCATCTTTGAACTTTTTGGTTATCTCTATTGAATCTAATTGTAAGGCTGTTGATATACATTAGTATCAAGAATCAAGAATTACAAAGAAGAAAGGTTACAGAAGATCTGCTTCAAGGGGGATGGCCTCTAGATTACAGAAGAAGACTAAACTCAATATTCTTGTCTACCTTACAACTTCCACTCTCCTACTTATACTTCTTAATCCTAACAAAGTAGTTATATTAACCATTTTCTATTATAGTGTAGCTATTGTAACATTACCATTCTCTACCGGAAGAACCTTGTCCTCAAGGTTCAAGAAACTTGGAAACAAAAAAAGCAACGTCCTCCTAGGACTGTCTTCTAACACCATCAGATATTGGTGGTGGTTTCTTGCAGAGCTAGAGTCGATATGAATATTTTGCATCAAGTCTAGAGTATGGACACTTGTCCAGTAAAATGGGATTTAAATATCTTGTGAAAACTTGACACTTGGAATCTGAAATAAAGCCACGTATACCAGTATCACATCCTTGATAAACAAGAAATATTGAAGAACCTGAATCAGAAATAGACCATCTTGGTAGACTTATTGTTGTTTATGCTGGGGTGTAGCTATACACAATTTTAGAACTTTGCCAAGCATTTGATTGAATATTCAAGGAGCATTTGGAACAATGGTGATCCTCCTTTCTTACTATCTTGCATCGTCTCCAACGAAGGTGAGGATCCACCGACGGAATCCTTGAGAATTCGCAAGAATAATTTGTAGGGAGGACACCATGGAGGAATCGAAAGGAGAATCCACGAGCGCGTCATTGGAAGGAAGGCCGAACTTGGTGGTACCGAAGAGCTCGTCTACGTAGTCTTTCACCACTTGGTATTTTTTTGCCCTCAAATACTTCGCGGTTGTCGACAGGTATGCTGCTGCAGATCGGGCCTTGGACAGGCTCATTGAAAATTTCTGATCAATCCCCATTTTTTTCTGGTTTAGTCACAAATTGTGGGGAGACATAACCATGGCCAATCTCCATTCCTTCTTCAACATCAACAGTGGTTTCAAATGAAGATGAAGACCCAATAGACAAATTTCGATAAGGACCAACCTTATCAATTGCATCAGCAGTCTTGGCCCCAATAACTGCTGGACGTTGTGTTGTTATTGTTGGCAACTTGACAGATGTAGCAGAGTGCTAGTAAGCATACAGTCAAAGAAATAAGGAGAGAGAGTCTCTATGCAGGAGAGATAGTGCTAATGCAATGGTAGAGATGAAGCAACCTCGTATGTATGGTTCTACAGTGTTCTACAACCTCTATAGAGTGTGTGAGATGATTTGCAGCGAGTTGAATGAGATTCTACACTAAGTTTAATGAGAGAGACTGACTGTGGGTCCCACTAGTAATGTGGCAGTGTTTCTATTGGTTTGATAGTGTTTCTGATGATGTGACATAGATTCTGGTATTGTGGATATCTTTTAAAGAGAGAGAGAAAGAAGAGAGAGACTATAGAGAGAGAGAGAATGAGGAGAGAGAAAGTATGGGTGGGACCCACTGTACCAAGCTAGCATGCCACCATGGCAACCAACCTAGCTGAGGGTCGAGGCACCACTGGCAGGGGTCAAGGCACCATAGTGGCAGCCAGCCACAGGGCCAGCAGCTACGGCACCATAGCAGTACGCAAGGCCAACATTGCAGGTGCACATGGGCAGTGCCAGGGCCATGGCAAGCCGAGCAGCAGCAGACCCGTAGGCCCACTGCTGCGCTTGGCATGGCCGCACATCTTATGTTTGATGAAATTTCTAGAGAGAGAGAAGGTGCTCGTCAATGCAATCAAGAGAGAAGCACCTCTTGGGAATACAGAGTTTGGTTATAAGAAATTCCTGTTACAGAAGCCATTAGAAATGTTCTTGAGGGAATTTTGGGAAAATCCAAAAGTTAAATAAACCAAATCAGTGGCTTGAACTGAGTTTTATTGCAGAGATTCCAATCTGAAGGCCCAGAAGAAAGTGGGCTAATGTGTTGCACATTCGACGCACTTGGATGCTCCCACGCAGGTTCTGATTGGCCAGCCGCAAATTTATAAGTTGTACCATATTCTACATTGAAGGCACCATGATTCGATGTGACGAGCTTACTGTGGAGCACTGTGATAGATTCGAATCTAATGGATCTCGTCTAGTTCGATATCATCTGATGTGATTTATGCAGATATAAAGGTCGGAAATGAATCCCACCTTTTTAAGGTAATCTAACGGTTGTTAATGCTGATTCCGTTTCAGCCAATGGGAATGAGACAACGCATCAGGGGGGAGCCAATTCGGTGCAGCGCGGGTGCACGGTAACAGTCCAAAAGATTCTTTTTAGAATAATCTCATTGGCCAAACTTCAAACCGCCATAACTTTTGCATCTGAGCTTGGAATCAGATGGCTCAAGTTGCACAGAGTCTGAAATTCGATGCTCTATCTATTGGGTGTCATTGGTAGTCTTGAAAAAAAAAAGAACATGAAAAGGGGTAAAAAAAAAAGGATTTTCTAGGATATTGTGCCCTGTAGGAGTGATCAATCACCAACCACTTTTTCTCTGCGCATCAATGGAGTGTCAAATCCCTGTGAGAGGTTATTAGAGCTTTTATTTTTATATTCATGATGATTATGGATTGTGTGGAAGAGATTGGAAGTCTGTGAGCAATGTGTGCTCTGTGAATCGATTTCTACCATCATTGAAGGTTGTAGAAGAATTCTGAGAGCAGTGTAAAGCTCTAAAAAGTATTGCTGGCCATTTGAAAATATCGATTGTGAGATTTTCTCATTCCCTATCTTTTTATTGTTTTCTATGCATTGTATACTAGCATAGGTAAAAAAAAAGTTGAATACCTATCTAGTCTGTGGGAATTCATTGTAGAGCATTGCTATAAGCCCTAAAACCTTTCTTTTGTATTGTGTTCAGTGGGTGTTGGACACTGACTGTCATAGACTGAATCTTGGCATTGTTTGCCCTCTCAGTTTTATACTGAAAAAACCTAGGGTTAGTATCATTGTCTTGTAAGAGACTAAAAGCTGAGTATTGAGTAAATACAGAACCTGTTGGGTATTACTCCATGGACTAGCCACCACACATTGTAGTGGTGAATCACGAAATATCCCCGTGTTCATTGTTTTATTTTCTGATATATTTCAAAGTACATGGAATGGATTGCAGGGTGGGTGTGTAAATCTAATAGACCTGGCCACTGAGTGGTAGCGAGGTAAATTTGCCTATACTTGTGTTTGTGTGTGTGTGTGTGTGTGTTGAATGTTTGGTTCTCCATCAGCTCTGGGCAATAGTAAAAGTTAAGGAAAATCAGAGAAAAATTTCAGACACTGATTTACCCCCCCTCTCAGTGTCAACTCAAGTTCATCAATAACCACATCATTGCGGGTAGAGATAGTGGCAATAGTTTTAATATCATCACGATCTTCACCTCTGGAAATCTAGGTAAGCTTGGTGAACGCACCGTGAAGATCAAAATGAACCTCAAGAGAACGAGTGAAAGCCGACCATGTAAGGAACTGGGTTGTGCAGTGCATTCCCTGAAACCACTAAAGGGGGGCACCGTCCAAGTGGAAGGAGGAGATCAGTAGGAGTTGGTTGTCAGGTGCGCTGTGAAAGTCGAATAATTGTTTCGCCTTGAATATCCAGCTGGCAGGATCCTCTCCATCAAAGTGAGAAAGGTCTAGGGGAATGGGAGATTTGACCAATTCATCGAGGTGATGGATACGAGTGCTATCTGCCATGAAAACTCTCAATGAAAGCACCAATTAATACGAATTAGTATCAAGAATCAAGAATTATAGAGAAGAAAGGTTACAAAAGATCTGCTTCGAGGGGGATGGCCTTTAGATTACAGAAGAAGACTAAACTCAATATTCTTGTCTACCTTACAACATTCCATTCTCCTACTTATACTTCCTAATCCTAACTACATTTTGTTACAATAGTTATACTAACCATTTTCTATTATAGTGGAGCTGTTGTAACAGCTGTCATTGACATATTGACCTCCCACAATCTTTCTTGTGAGATAGCCCTTCAATTATTGAAGATAGCTGCCTAATGGCTTCTTCTTTTCAACGTTGTAATTTTTTTTTTATTCCAAGGTGAGCAAATGGTGTAGCTCATACCCTTGCTACGAAGGCCTTAACCATTTTGGGGTTAGTTGATTGATCGCTTTCAACCTCTTGACTTCATGAATGAAAGTGATGTAAATGAAACCTTGGTTTCTCTTAATTTCTTTCAATATATTTCTTTCTACAAAAAAAAAAAATTTGTTTAGTAAATATAGGACCTTAATGGTGCCGATTCCATGTTAAATTATTCAAGTAAATAACTTGCACTTTAATAGATGCCGAATTGACATGTATTCAATCTGATCCACTTGGAACGCGGCAATTCTCTTGTTTTAGCACTCTAGCTCAGATCGGACTCGTCTCAAGTTCACTTTTGAACTTGAGACTGTCCAGTGACATCCGATGGGTGACAAATGGCATTGCAAGGATCCAATGGAGAAAATTAATTGGGAACAAAATAAGGTTAAGAAATACTAAAACACATTATCAAATATCTTTTCTCTTGCTTTCCTCCTTTCTATAGATTCAGAGAGGGAAAACGTAGAGGGATTATTCGTTCCTGGCTTCCAAGTCTAATCGCAAGGGTTCCGAGTCTAACTGAAATCACTCCACGGAAGGGGCAGAAAGGGGATGGGAGATTTGCGAAGAACGAAATATAGGAGTCATTGTTTTCCTTCTATCTCTCTTTTCTCAGAGAGGATTTGAAACCATCTCTCCGGTGGATATTCAACGGATCTGGTCAGAAACTTACTGCAAAATCATCAAATCAAAGTGGTAACGGTGGTGTCTGCTTATGCATTGTTCGGCAAGACATGAAGATCATAGGGACCCCTTTGTCTTATTATTTTAGAGGTTCTTCATCTACAAACAGTTATAATTTGGGATTATATTCATTTTGGCGTTCAAGATCGATGTGAGGATTGGATTTTGTGGCAACGTATGAAGAATGTTTAAGATTTTAGGGCGTCTTCAGTGAGCAACTGTAGAGGTATTCTATCCCCTTTTTTTTTTTTTTCTGTGGTCTAGGATTTTTAGAAAGAAATTGGCATCTAGTTGTTGTTTCCTTCTTCTTTCTTCTTTTTTTCTCTACCCTTCCTTTCTTTTTTCTCCTCTTTTTCTCTGCCCTTCCTCGGTGTAGAATTCTTTCGGTTGGATGATTCATATTGTCTGGGTTTAACGAAGAAGAGAAGAGAAAAAGAGAAGAAGAACATAGAGGGAACGAAGAAGAGGAAAAGAAGAGCATAGACGGAAATTATACTATATTTCTCTATTTATTAACTCTTTTTACTACTATTTTATTAATATTCGTTGGATATATTTTTACTAGATGTCACCTATCAAATGGCCACTGGACAGTGTCAAGTACGAAAGTGAACTTGTTCAAAAGTGATATCAAATGGCCACTGGACAGTGTCAAGTACGAAAGTGAACTTGTTCAAAAGTGAATTTGAGATGAACCCAATCCGTCCCGCACAGCCGCCATCATCACCTATTTAAGCGAATGTAGCATATCCAAGGCAGATTATGCTGTAAAATAGAAATTCTTAATGATCAAATCATTTCTTTACGGTCAAGTCATGACCGTGTTAGTAACGTCTTTTCAAAGATCTGTCATTTTTTATTTTTTATTTTTGATGAAAAGAAGGTTCTGTCATTTATGAAGGATTAAAGACTAAGGAGCCGTCCAAATGGACTGTGGAGGAATGAAACTGAATGGAGGGGAAACTATAAATATTCGACAGAGAAAGTCCATTTGATTTGTTGATGACAGATCAGTCGGACATGAAAATGCCGATTTCGGCCATCTTGCTATCGTTTAGGAGAGAGAAATCTAACTCCCAGAATCAGAGAGAAATGGTATGAAATGACTTTCTTCCTCTAGGCTCTAGCAACCTCTGAGATCTGAGATGGTAAGTCCAGCTTAATGTCACCTACTAGGTATAAGAAAACAATCGTGAACCCCTTTTAAATGAACACTCATTGATCATCATTTTCAACGCAAAAGATATACAATACATTCAAACACGTCTTGTGGACTATCTGTTTCATCCAATAAAGTAGTGACATTTATTTTTGAAGACTCGGTTTTTGTAAGCCGAACCATCACTGTCATTGGGACGTGGAATCCCGTTGAATACGTATTTGAGATTTGAGTCACCCTATACATTTGTGAAGGATTCACATCGTCGCCTCCCAGTCATTCTGGGAGGACGTGGCAATTTTTCTCGGATGATCGTTACGTGATTCTCGGATGAATTCAAGACTCACGTCTTAAATGACATTTCCTGTCAGTTTGGCTTGTCAGTTGGGTGTTAGTTCGAACGTGGGTCTCAAATTCACCGAGAGCCACGTGAAGGCCATCCGAAGGAGGTTGCCACTATCCTCCCAGAATGACTGGGAGGAGAGGATGCAGATCCATTTGTGACACGGTGAAATTCGTCAAACAAATCTTGAAGATTTAGGGGGTGTTTGATAAAACTTCAATTCTGGGATTCTTATTTTCAATCCAAATTTCTACTCCTGCTTTAAATAGATTCAGGAATAGTTGGGAGTAGAAACACGTTTGGTAATATAATTTTGACATTATCTCCAGAACGTCTTTAGAACTGAAGCATGTTTGGTAAATCTGGTACTGAAACCATTTAGAACAAATATAGAGTAGAACGTGTTTGATAACAAAAAAAATCCATGATCCAAATTCAAAACAATTTTAATTACAAAAACTACCACTCTTACATCTGTTCCATGGCCTTCCAAATTATAAAGGATTACATATTAAAAAAATTAACAATCATCCTTCTAGTACTTCATGGTTGCTATATAAACAACATAGCATATCAGAATCAACAACCATATAACTCCTAATATAATTATGCCATATATCGAATATAACACGGATTAGTGTAGAACAACTTCGTGTCGTATATTCGACTTTCGTCACTCTGAAAATGTTGATTTCCTTCACTCCGTATATGCTTACTTTCCTCATTCCGTATATGCTGACTTCCCTCACTCACACAACATGGTTGAGCGGACTGATGTTTAAACCTTGCAGTCCTTTTGTATTGATCGACCCAAATAAAAGATTTTTCATGGTCTTCCTTGATCAAACAAATGTAAAACTTACGGCTCGAATTTTTTTGGGTGCGAGATGTTTGCAATATCATTCTCCCCTTGCTATACTCACACATTGGGATATCACAATCAGCCATATATATATATATATGGCTGATTGAGAAACAAAATTAAAATCGTCAAATTTTGATTAAATATGCATTCACCTATCCCTCATTTAGTTAATATGAAATTAAAGACAACATCTAACAAGGATTAATTAAAAATATCAAGTCAACGATAAATTGTTGTAATACAATGCATAATTAAATAAATGTTCACAGTCAGATGTATCAAAACTAAAAGCTCATATCTGTGGTAACCCATTGTCCCTAGCCAACTGGTTGGCAATGCCTCTCCTAATGATATTCATCTCATTTGCAGTACCAGTCAAATTCTCATTCCCATTCTGAACATTATCATTTCCTAATAGAACATTCTCCTCTTCCTGATGTTCATCTAGAGCATCTTCACATCGCCTCCTTGTACTACGACTCCCTTGTAGTGATTGGACGAACATTGCTAGTTGTTTACCAACCCTTATGTATCGGCTATCTTGTAGCCACCCTCTATGTTGCATGAGGTTACACAGGTCAATGAAAACGTGTCTTTCCATGTGTAATAATTCTTATATTCTATCCGTATGTCCAGTCAATAGTTCTGCTATCCATCTGGAACTAGTCATAGATGAATCCCAACATGGTTCCCTGACGTGTAATGAATTCCCTAATTCATAGAGGGATATGACCTCCAATATGCTCCAATCCATGTCCTTAGAAGTTCTCATAACTTCATTGCTAATTACTCCATTCATGTCTAAAACTGCATAATAAATAAAGACATAGAGACAAACCAATCCATGAAGAACAAGCTAAGATTAATACATACCATAGCAAATTTACATAATCAATTACAAAATATTTAAACAAAGTATAAAACCATTGTACCATAAGAGTTTAACATCACACATTGTACTGATATTAAAACAAATCATAGCAAACAAACTATGAAACCATTTGTAAGCACCCCATTTTTGCTATCTCTAGTTGAATAAAGTCTTACTGGAGAGTAGACATTAAAGTGGGAGAAGTAAGAGAAAGTTTGAAAAATACAGGGGAGACGAGTGAAACTCTCTCAAAAATGACAGTCGATTAGCCCCGACATGCTCTTTATAATGTTTTGAGAATAACTGAGATGATCCCCAATGTCCAAGAGCTTAAGTGAAACTATATGGCAGGTTGGTGAATCCCAATGCAAAGTTTATATTTTGGCTGTGACTTTGAGGAGGTTTTAGGTGGGTCCTACAGTAAGAAAATGGGTTGCAACTTGCATGGAGGCGTAGGTCTTGAAAATACTTTTGAAATGAGATCAGAATCGCTCAATTCCGAGGTCAAATGAAGAAGATATGGTGATTTTAGTCTGAGAATAAGAATAAGGGTATTTTCTGAATATTAATAATATCCAGGGGCTTGTATACAAATTATCGTAAGTTTAATTATTTAAACTTCATCTTCTCATATCTCGCTCATTTGATGTCCAAATAAAATGATTTCAGTATCATTATTCCTCATTTTTGGTACTCTACAAAGTGGACATGGAAAATCTGGAGCAGAGGTCTCCGAAGGATCCCATGCAAAGCTGCAAGCTGATATGCCCGCTTAAACTTCAATTCCTCATAATTTTATTATCCGATGTCCAAATGAGGTGATTCAAACTCCAATATGTTTCATTTTTAGTGCTCTATAAAGTGAACGTGGAGAATTTGAGATAGAGGTCTCCGAGGGATCCCATGTCGGGTCGTAAGCCGATATGCCTGTGTAAACTTCAATTCTTCATAATTTTATTATCTGACGTTCAAATCATGTGATTCAAACTCTAATATGTTTCATTTTTAGTGTTCTACAAAGTGGACATGAAGGATTTGAGGCAGAGATCTCCGAGGCATCCCATGCAGAGTTGCTAGTTGAATTATCATAAATTGACTATTTAAACTTCAAAAATTCATAAGTTGGTCATTTTACATCCAAATAAGGTGATTCAAGCTCCAGTATTCTTTATTTTTAGTGCTCTACAAAGTGAACATAGAAAATTTAGGGTAGAGACCGTCGAAAAATTTCATCCAGAATGACAGCAGAAATGGTCTATGAAGTGATGGAGAGAGAAAAATTAATCTTGGTCCAACCCAGCTCAACCCATATCATTTTAACTCAGCCCAACCCAACTTAGTCCAACCCAAGTTAGTCCAGACTAGTTTGGACCAAATATGTTAAATCCATGTGCATATACGTTATGGGTATTATATATATTATCATATATTATTATAATATATATACTATTATATAATATATATATATATATATATATATATATATATATATATATATATATATTATATATATTAATAAAGAGGCCGAAAAGGTGCAAAGAGTTGGCGGTTGGAATTAAAAAAAACAACTGAAATAAAAAAAAAAAGGAAAGAGAGACTCGGTAGGACTCTAGAAAAAAGAAAAAACTAGAAAAAATGATAGAGAGAGAGAGAGAGGGTGGGGAAAAAAGGAAAGAAAAAAAAATAAAAAAAGAAAGAGAGAGAGCCGTGAGATCCGAAAAGAAGAAAAAAAGACAAAAAAGAAAAAATAAAAAAAAAGGAAAGAGAGAGACGGAAGAAGAGAAGAAGAAAAAAAGACAAACTAAAAAAAAAAGGAAAGAGAGAGACGGAAGAAGAGACGAAGAAAAAAGACAAAAAGGAAAAATTTTAAAAAAGGAAAGAAAGAAAAAAAAAAGGAAAAAAGGAGGAAAGGAGAGGGGGGAGAGAGAAATAGGAGAGGAAGAAATAGAAATTGAGAAATTAAGAAGAGAAGAAGAGAGGAAGAAGAGAGGAAGAAATAGAGAAAGGAGGAGGGAGACTGAAATTGAGAGAGAAGAGGAAGAAGAAGGGAAAGAGAAGAAGGGAAGGAAGAAAGAGAAGCTAAGAGGGAGGGAACTCTCTGCAAAGAGGTAAGTCCATTCTCCATTATTATTTTCTAATACATACTTGCAATTCATGGCCCCTCACCCATTGCTGTAACCAAAACTTTGGTTTGATATGATTTCATGATGCTAACATGTCGAAAATTGCTTGAATATGCTTATTTTTTATTAATCATGATCAGAGATATTATATTGCGTGCATGTTGATGCTGTAATGCCCATGTTTGATATTTTTTATGCATTAGAATATGTTTAAAGTAATCAATGGAGAAAAATTGAATGTCATATGATGATTTTTGAGTATTTTAATGTTTTTCATAAGGTAGATTTCAAATTTGAAAATTTTAGATTTGGAATCCGATTTTGGGACATGCATCTCATATAGATTTTTGATGAATTTCGAGTCCAAAATTTTATGAGATACTCATACATATGTTAAAAAGTTTTCCTATAAATTTTGACTCATTTGGAATTGAAAAAGTTAAGATAAAAAAGCCCCAATGATGCTACTATCTTTCTCGGGTACAGTGCAAACCTTCATCAGAAAAGCTCTAAAAGTGGAATTTACAGTCATAATTTGATAATCCTTCCTTTAGAGAAAGTGATAGATATGAAGTCATGAAATATTTGGTACTAGATTTAGATTTTTTTGATTTTATTTTATGGATTTCATATGATTTTTGAAGTGCACCATGGTCTGTTTTAGGGTCAGTTAGAACATACTAAATTGCCGACTAAGATGTGATGTTTGAGCCTTGAGGATCTTTCTGTTTGCATGATATTTTTTTAATAAAATGTTAGATATATCAGTTAGCTACATGACCATATGCCTGAATTCTATTTTAGATGAGTGGTTGATTTTATATAGAATTTATGGTGCAGCTAGTCAGAATCTAGAACAGACTTGACCAGTGCACATGCCTACACTTATGGTGCATATTCGACCATTTTGTTTCCCTATTAGGATTTCTCTTCTTGAGACAAAATCTAGGTCTCTGATTCTTCTTTCAGAGGATGTATTTTGAGTTTAATTTGAATATGTATGAATCCCCATATGCATATTTTGGCAAAGGTCAGCAGAATCTATTGATTGCAGTAAAAATCATGAAAATCCATGCATAAGTGTCCTCTAGAGATTTTTTTTAGACATCACTTCCTTGAAGGAAAAGGTAGCCACATGAGTCTGGAAGACAACCTAGTTAATAGATAATTTTTTGAAAGATTAAAGAATATCTTATGATTATTTTCCCATGACTAGTTTGAATCTGAAAATCAATCTGACCAGTTTTCATAGTCTGACCTTCTAGGCATGATTTAAACCGTTAGATTTCCATATTATGCCTTAGAAGAATTTGAGACCATTAGATCATGATCATGAGTATCTTATTCAAATTTGAACCATTAGATCTTGATCATGAGCATCTTATTTGAATCTGGACCATTGAATTGTCTTGATGATTGATTTGAATGGATAGATTATCCTTTTTGAGTGATTTAATTGTATTTGAACGGTCGGATTGACCTCATGAATGTTTTAATTGAATCTGAACAATTGATCAAATATGATCTTGATCACATTGATGATGATCGATTACATCAAATCTGAGGTGTCGATCAAATATGATCTTGGTCACATTGTTGATGATCAATGCTTGATCAATGCTTTAACATGTTTGTTATATTGATTTATATGCTTTATTGCTATATTTGAGATGATATATGTTGTTACTTGCCATACTCGAATGATATTTATTATTGGCAATAACTTAATTTCTACAACATCCTAGTCGAACTGCCATATCTGTACACCTAGAAGACATATAGGCACCCACATTCACGGGAAAGGTAAGAATGAAAAAATGATAAATTTTAATCAAGAATCAGAAAGCCTAGCCTAACACATGCCAAATTAGGGTTTTAGGTCAAGGGTAGCTTAGGATGATCCCTACCCCTCAGCTTATTTTCCCCTAGGGTACAGAGAACTAGATAGGTGTGATGTGAATCAAACCATAGAGCATTTATGTTCTAAATCATGATCTTTAAAGAACATACACATCAATGAATGAATCCACTTTCTGAACTACACAGATCCTGATTCTTAGGATAACACCCTAAGATACGTAGGCAATTTGGAGAGATTCCCAAACACGGACTCATATACCCTTGCTCCCCGAGAGTAGAGAGAAAAACAGATTGCTCCCTGAGAGTAGAGAGAGAAACAGATTGCTCCCTAAGAGTAGAGAAAGAAACAGATTGCTCCCTGAGAGTAGAGAAAGAGACAGATTGCTCCCCGAAATTAGAGAGAGATAGATTACTCCCTGAGAGTAGAGAGAAAGAAACAGATTGCTCCCTGAGATTAGAGAGAGAGAATGATTGCTCCTTGAGAGTAGAAAGAAATAGATTGCTCCCCGAGAGTAGAAAAAGAGACAGATTGCTCCCCGAGAGTAGAGAGAGAAACAGATTGCTCCCTGAGAGTAGAGAAAGAAACAAATTGCTCCCTAAGAGTAGAGAAAGAGACATATTGCTCCCCGAGAGTAGAGAGAGATAGATTGCCCTCTGAGAGTAGACACATCCTTGCTCCCCAAGAGTATCAAAACATCACAACGAACTACGTTGTACCTGATTTTCAGGACCTCTGAAATACGTAGGCAACTTGGAGGACCTCTCCAAGTACGGTACCACATCTTAAAATCCTTAGGTCCTCTATATCATATCCATATCCATATCATACCCATATCTATATCTATATTCACTTCAATCCACATTAGACTATATCTATATTCAATCTCAATCATCATTAAGCATAAACTTCAACTTGAACAATTGAATCTAATGAAGCTTAATCATAAATCACATCCATAAACCTTAATCACATTCCGTACGAACTACGTTATGGACTTGATTTCCAGGATTGAAATACGTAGGCAATTTGAAATGTCTTGGACGTCTCAGACTCAGTCCATCACCGAACCATCTTCAGTTCAGTTCACTGTATATTACTTTGTTTGTTTATTTACTTTGAGAACAAATTTGGTTAAACCCTAGGTTAAAAGAATTTAAAAACTTGGCATAGGATCCCTCATGAACCCTAGTTGTCATCCATTGACCAAGAATATTCTGAACAATAGAGTCTAAGGAAAGTAGAATCACATAGGAGGCCGATTTTTGGGTCGGACAGCTTTGGGTGCCTAACACCTTCCCAAACTGTACCTTAAACGCTTACCCGTTCTCTGATAGACCAAAGCCAATATATTGGGTCCAATGAATCAATAGAAGTTTTTTCTTATGATGAGACTACATTTTTATAGGTCCTAGACCTTAATCTAGGTGGCGACTCCAAATCATTATTTTTTTCCATCGGAGATGGGTGGATGAGGCGCACTTTGTCCTCACACCATTGTATCAAAATTAAGATCAAACCACTATATGAAACCATTGTATCAAACCCTTGTCCCTAGCCAATTAGTTGGCAATGCCTCCCCTAATGTCATTCGTCTAATTTGCAATACCAATCAATTTTGCTCATTGAATATCACTTGGAGCTCTCAAAACTGCGATAGTCCATTTATCCTAAATTTTACGCACTCTGGGTTTACTTGAAAATAAATGACTAATTTTTTCAGGAATTCATGAACTAAATACCAAGGAATTACTATGTCTACTCCAGTTAGATATGATTACCTGGATGTATCTGTCCCATATATCTGGGTCAAGTGTGTCCACATGTTGGGTTGTCTCATTCCAACCAAACCCAGTAGTGTTCAACAATCTTCGAAAACTACCATATTCAGACCTCAAACAATTGAGTTTGTTCCTCAACTGTTTCAATGTGAATGATCTACCCAAGGCTTCTTCCATTTTGTTCTTTATGTTACTCCACCAGTCTTTGTTAAACGTGAAAATTGTTTTATTTCCCTTCATGACCTCTTCCACTAGTATATCAACATATATGTCCACTTCCAGCTTGTTTCATGTAACTGTCTCTACACTATTTTCATGATCTTGTCATTTTACAGACTAACAACTAACTGTAACAAAATTGAAATGGTGAATGACACAATCAACAACCAAACCAATGTATCTGGGTACATACATACCATAACAAGTTCAAATCACATAAAATTATAATTTTATCAAATAAAACATATCAAAACAAAGCAAACAAACCAAACCAGTGTATCTAAAAGAAACATACCATAACAAGTGAAATCAAACACATTGTACCAAATATAAAAAATTACCATAAAGAGTTTACATCAAATCGTTCCCAAATAAAAACAAACCATCAAAAGCAAAGTATCAAACCAATGTTGCAAATTAAAAATAAAACCATTGTATCTATAGCATTGAATTTTAAACCACTTAGTAAAGGATGGAGTAAGTAGAATGTTGGTAAAGCACTGGTGATATCATAGAATGAACTCTATTGCCCACAACTTTTTCTCCTCATCTAAGCCCATAAACAACTCCCTCCATTCTACATTGTTGGTCAATTGATTCATAGTCTTGATATATACTACCTTGTCCAATCCCAGAATGGTGTTCAATACTGCCAGACATTGGGTGATTGAATGACCTCCTGTGCTAGCAGAGCTAAGAGAAGGAGAGGCTGAGGAAGTGTGTGACGTAATGAACAAATCCTAATAGATTTTGGAATGTTCCACCATTGCATTTATAGCTCCCCCTATGTCAGTACATCGATTCCTTTTCCTAGGGCAGAAGGAGTCCTATCCAATCCGTGACCTGCAGCTTCCTATGGGGTACGCTGCACATCACCTTCTTCAGTGACATCAGTGGTAAGTTCTATAGGTGGAACCTCTAAACCATCTTGGTTGTCCAAGTTATCAGCATCTCCTTCTTCAAATATGAAGTTGTCATCGTAGTTGTTACATGCAAATTCACCAGTTACATATAAATCATCAAATATCACTTGGAGCTCTCGATACGGGGGCAGTCCATTTTTCCTAAATTTGGCCCAACCTGGGTTCTCCTGGAAGAAAATGAAAAAAAACTTCAGAATTTCTAAACTGATTACCAGGGAATTACTATTTATACTACAGTTAGATATGATTACCTGGATGTGTCTGTCCCATATAGTTGGGTCATGTGTTTCCACACTCTTGGTCGTATCATTCCATCCACCCAGTAGTATTGACCAATCTTTCAAAACTATAGTACTCAGACCTCAACTTGTTCAGTTTGTTCCTCAACTGTTTCAGTGTCAATGGTCTAGCCAATGTTTCTTCCATTTTATTCTTTATGTTACTCCACCCATATTTGTTAAATGTGCAAGTTGTTTTATTTTCCTTTATGACCTCCTCCACTAGTCTATCAACATATGTGTCCACTTCTAGCTTGTTCCATTTAACTATCTCTATACTTGTTCTTGGAGAACTTGCCGTTTTATAGACTAACAATTTGTTGTAAATGGAACAAAGTTGACAATCAGCCTTTAAAAACAATCAACTGGCCTAGGCAATGATTAATCCATGGTAAGCATTTAGAACTTAAATAGAATTTAATCATGATCTAAAAAAACTTACAAAGAAGTTCACATCCCAAGACTTCTCAACTTTAGAAGACTTGATACAATTAACTAGTTAAATTTATATGTCACTTATTTTTCAGCATGATTTGGGCCATTTTGGTTGAATTCTTGGATTTTTGCCTGACCAAAATGGCACCAAAATCTGAGAATTTTAACCTTGACTCGTAATGTGTGTGTGTGTGAGTGAGAGAGAGAGAGAGAGAGAGAGAGAGAGAGAGAGAGAGAGAGAGAGAGGTGAAATAAATGAAATAATCCTGAATAGAAATCATGAAATAGGTTTCCACCTATTGCATTATTTCGATTGAAATCAATTTCAATTTCACTGAAATTTGGAATGCAAATCATACCAAACAATTTGAAAAACTGAATAGCTCAATGAAATTGAAATAGAAATCATACCAAAACGGGCCTCCAAGTAAGAAACTAGAAATCAATAAAAACTTAGGTTCTAAAATCAAAACCGGGAACCAGAACTAGAAGCAGGAAATCAGAATAGAAATTGAGATTAGTTAAAGATAAAAAATCAACCTAATTGTTTATCGTAATAGTAGGTCAAATAGAATGAAAGAAAAATAGAAATTACCATTTGCGGCTTAAAGAAAGAGTTTAGACCTGATCTGTATTAATCAGAGGGAAGAGAAGATAGTTAGCAGAGGATAACAATCAGGAATCCACCTGATAAACCAGCTAAATCCACAGAAGAATCATGCTACAGAACCACAGCAGCACCACTCTTGAATCCGTAAGAGTCAGCACACCTGAATCCATAGATGTAACTTGTAAGCCTGAAATCAGAGACCAGCAAAGCAAAAGATTCATTTGTAGGACTTTGTTGGATTGACCCATGCATGTAGGCTTGGGTCTACATATATTTATTAAATACTCAAAACAAGAATCAAAATACATCTTAAACCCCTTCGGTTGATGGCTTGTCTTGGAGGTGTTTCGATGCTAATAAGTCTCTGATTAAAATAAAGAAAAATATACCAACCACATATTACCTTATCATTTGAGGACTTATTGAACTATTTCTATCCATTGACAATGGATTCAATAACATGGAATTTGGACTCATAGCTGAACTTGGTCTTAGAGCCATATTTATGAGCACACCACCAATTTTTGCATTTCACAAGGTATTTATCTCTCTTGCTATGCATGCGGACATGTGTGTGTTTTTGAGAGTTTAATAGCTTCCATATTCTTCAAGTTGTGGACGCTTATATAATATTTTATCCAACTAGGGCATAGGTGGTGCAGACATTGTAAAATGGTCAAGGAGTACATAAATTCAGTCATGACATAAACCTTCCTGGCTCTCTTACAAGTTGCCAAAGAAAGCTGGGAAATACTTTGTAGACATGGAGCAGCACCATATAGTGTCAAAAAAATTGTATAGAATGTAAATCTCATTTGCTTCACTAGCAAAGTGTAGGAATCAAACACTACACTTGGGATTGAATCACATCTTTACCTATAAACCAAAGAACTAACACTAACATCAATGTTTTTCCCCTAACATCTACAGGTCTTCCATGAGCAGAAATACCTTTGAACGTCTTCCATGAGCAGAAATACCCTTGAACCAATTCACACAAACCACTATCCATGCAAGAATTCAAGCACGCATCAAAAACCAAAACATATACTCAGCTACTGAGTTCAGATGGCAATTCATTTACATCAAAATGTAAGTTAAAAAAAAAGAAAGCAGAGTGATCGAATAGAAAAGGGTCAGAGATCAGTAGGATCATAAATTAAACTTAACAAAAAATGGAACAAAATGAAAGGAAAAGTGAGGAATCTGAATAGGGGTCACTGGTTTTTCATGAAATGAAACCTAATCGATAATATACGGCAACAAGGTATCATTTGAAAAAAAAAAAATAGACCTTATCGAATTTGAGAGAAGAAACATACCTTAGTATGATTCTTCTTGGTTAAATGGAACGAAGCTGGTAGAGGGAAGCAAAATAAAATAAATTAGAAAAAGCCTTAATCGATATGTGAGATTTTTAGGGTTTCTTTGATTGAAACCCAAAACCTCATTTTTTTTTAATCGTGAAACATATGTGAAGGGAATATTTCTGGAGAGGAATAATGAGAGAGAGATTTAAGAAACTTATATGGAATCGATGAAATTTTTGTTGGTCTATGTTAGTACCCAAGTAGCAGATACGATGATGACTCCAAACCTAGTAGCAGAGACGATGAAGAATGTCGATCCTTGCAGAGACGATGAAGAACCACCTAGTAGCAGAGATGATGAAGCAGAACCCCAGTAGCAGAGATGATGAAGCAAGTGCTTTGTAGCAGAGACGATGAAGAATGGTCAAAGTAGCAGAGACGACGAAGCAGTACCCCAGTAGCAGAGACGATGAAGTAGTACCCCAGTTGCAGAAACGATGGAAGAATGACCCAGTAGATGGAAGAAGATGAGCTCTATGGTGAAGAACTCCAGTGCGAGCTCGATGAAGAAGAACCCCCTCTCTGACACGGTATCGGCATTTTGAGGTGGGTGATTGAATTAAAATGGAGTAACTCCATCCAACTTCGACTCCAAATTTTGGCTCTGAAGTAGAAATGCATCTTTTTTATGCTCTAAAAATTGAGATTCTGGAGCCAGTTTGGAGCCGGTTCAGTCATGGATTCTCCAGAAGTCCGAACTGGGTTACCAAACAGGCTTCTACTCCTTTTATGTTCAAGAAGTCAAAACCCAACTTCTGGAGTGTTATCAATACCCCCTTAGTCACCCAATGAATTGTGGGATAGTTTTTGGTGGAACTCTTAACCATTTATTTATTTATTTATTTTTTATAAACAAAGATTTTATTGAGAAAAAACAGAAATACAGGTATCACTAATACAAGTATCAAACAACCACCTAATGGATAAAAGCCAATCATACGTTCCTGAAACCTGAAATGGTAAGAACCTTCTAGGCAAGGGAATAAACTAGAACATTAGCCTCCCTTGGAATAAAGGAAAAAGAGCAATCCTCATAGGAACTCGCAAAAGAACTCTAACCATCATTGTCCGTAGAGTCTGAGATCAATTAGATATAGAGTAATGAGTCCATAGAAGATGCATATATTTGCACATGAATTATGTCATATGGAGGAAAATGGTATTGCACATTTTCTTCCTCCCCATACGTGGTAGAAATACAGGATATATTTACATATGCATACAAAACTTTTTTTTGTTTAATGTCTTTTTTTTCTCTTCGTTGAGAAACTAGGGATGGATGGACTTGTATCTATTATTATAATGCATTGAATCAATGGATGATTATAATTGGTTTGTTGGTTTCAGAAAACTGAAAATGAAAACATTAGGTAAGTTTAATCTCTTGAAGATCACGGTTTTAGTAATTGGTATCGGATTAGTATATCGATTCGGATCAATATACTTCGATCGATTCTGATCCGATCCTCATTTTTCAAATCCTTGATGACACATGTCAATCATCCAACTAGTCTAGATGCCAAATGTTGTTCGTTTTGATTGATACTTGGCCAATACAAAATACCTTGCACCATGTTAAAGACCGGTGACCATGGTTTTAGCTATCCGGATTAAGTTTCATAGTTGGCAATATGAATTCCTGGATGATATAGGAATGAGTAATTGATTTAGGTATCTAGATTCTTGAACAAAAAGATATGCTGACTCATTGTATTGGATTGATACGACCAATACGTATTTGATCCTGTATTGATTTTCGGAGAGGCCAATATCAAAAGTTCCATACCTGTATAATGATGGTATCAGTAAGGCCTATATAATGTATAGCGAAGAGGATCAGTAAAATAGAATATACAACTTCCTTCTCTGTCTTGTCTTTTCTTCCTTGAGGAATTGCCTCAAAATAGTATAGTCTAACATATTCAATCCACTTGAAATGCGACCTAAATTGCAAAGTGCCATTTCACAAATCTCCTATCTAGGTAAAGGTGTCAATGGGCCAATCCGGTTTGATTTTCAGTCCGGACTGAAACGGTGTCAGGTTTTACAAACTCAGTCAAAAACATGTCCATTAAAGGTTCAGGCTAGGGTGGGCTGCGCTGGACACAATAACTAACGGGCTAGTCCAGCGTTGGGTTGTTATCGGGTTAGGCTTACTGGACTGATTTCGGATCGACTCGGTTTCGGCTGCCTTTGCATGTAGCTATTTTTGCACAACAATAAATTTTTTTTGGTATTTTTTGTTCATTTGTAATACAATTGTAAGTGGTTGACTTTTGATTGATCTTAGAGTCATCTGAGCATAGATAATGGATTGCATATTTGCATTTATCTAGTTAGAATCATTAGACACTAAGTTAGTTGATTATTATTTGAACAACAAAAAGAACCGGTTCGGACTAGCTCAGGCTTCTTAAAAAGCCTTACCAGTATTTGGATTGTGTATTATCGGTTCGGACTAGTAAGGGTTTTTTAACAGGCCGGTCCAGTCGGATTTTGATGTGGGCCGAAACGGCATCAAGTTTTACAAGCCTAGACCGAAATTTGTCTATTAAAGGTTGGTCCAGACTATATTTGAATTATATTGGACTGGTTCGATCGTGCTATCAGGTCAGGTTCAGATTTGACACCTTTATATCTAGGACTCCAGTTCTCATATCCTTCTATTTATGCAAATATTGTATATCCATGGCAAATCATGTGGTAAATAAGAAATTCTGTCTCTAGTTTGTCCAGTTATCCAATTGTGGACCGAGAGACTGATTCAAAGGATATGCCCCCAATGTATTCGTATGCATATCCTTTGAATTCAATCCATCCATTCACCGACTGGACGAATTAGACGGACGGGAGTGTAACTCAATCCATTTTTTACGATCAAATCTTGTTCGCACAAGAAATTCTTTATGGTCAAATTAATCATGACCCCATTAGTGAGTAACGTCTCTTCAAGGTTCAGCCGCCATTTACTGAAAAGATTTAAGGAGCCGTCCAAATGGACCGTGGAGAAATGAAACCGAAACGAGTGGAGCTATATGTATTCATCAGGGAAGTCCTTTTGACTAATTGATGACAGATCAGTTGAAGATAAAGAATGTTCAATCTGGGTCGGATTCAAATCGTCTCCAGTGTGTCAGCCCACCATCTGACGGGCTAAAATACATTATTAACGGGCTGACATACGAGAGACGATTTTTTTGCATCTGAGCCATCATGCTATCGTTTAGGTGCTAAAAGACCAAATCTAGGAATGAGAAAGAGAAATGGGTGTGGAATGACTTTCTTCCTATACGCTCTAGCATCCTCTGTGAAGTTGAGTCCCAGCGGCGGAACCATCCCTGTCAATGGAATGTGGAATCCAGTCAAACACGTATTTTTGGTATTTTAGTCGCCCAATAAATTGTGACATGGTGAAATCCGTCAAACACACGTCTTTTTGACTGTCAGTCAATAAACTGCGACAGTTTTTTGTTTAAAGAATTCCGCTTTTGTGGAAATCGGACCATCATTTTCTGTTCAGTGTCACATCAATTGGATATCGACAATGATTCCAATGGGATTTACATCGTCTCCTCTAAATGGTTATGGAAGAATGTGGTAATTCAGTCCTATTGGTTGATATGTGATTCTCGGATGAATTTGAAATCCATATTTGAGCCGACATCCTCTGTTGACTTAATTTATTGACTAGGTGTCAGCTTGAATATGGGTCTCAGATTCGCCGAAAGTCATGTATCGACCATCGAGACTAGATTGCTGTTGTTCTCCCAGAACCACTGGGAGGAGAGGATGCAGATCCCAATGATGAATCCCTAAAAGATTTCACATCCTCCCCTCCAGAGAGGTTCGGGAGGAGAAGGGATGGTCAGCACGTAGAGTTTGAGGGAATCTAAGCTTTCCATATGAATCGATACCGAGCTAACAAATAGAGTCGACAGGGGATATCAATTTAGATGGAATACTCGCATTCATCCAAGCCCCGTGTCGGTCATCCAATAGGATCATCCAACAGGGGCGTCCCCCTCCTCCTGAACCTCTGGGAGGAGAGGATGTGGATCCTAGGTATATGTGCACGTTAACTATGTTTATGGATGAGATCTTTTTGTGCCCTTCATGTCGACATGAAAAAATTCAATAATTGTCATCCACCATAAATATATACTAATACATGGATATGTGCACACAATAAACTACAACCATTGAATTTTCTCATGAGAGGACTTAAAAAGATTTATTTTCGAAAATAATATTACATATTTTCTTCTTCCACCATTAAATACGTAGTTGAAATACAGGATATATGCCTCATGGTTCAAGAATATGAGATTGACCAAAACAAATTTGTAGTCGGCTTCTGATGCTTACAAAACGTTTTTTCTTTAATGCCGTTTTTCTCTGTTGAGAAACCAGGGATGGACTGGTATCTACAATTATAATGCATTGAATCAAATGGATGACTAAAATTGATTTATTAGTTACTTTCGAAAAAATAAATGGATAATTGAAAGTGAAAACATTGGGTAAATTGTGGAGCTTTGCTGTGAAATTTTACAGTTTATCTTTTGGAAATCACAATTTTAGTAATTGGTATCGGATTAACTTATTGATTGTATTATCATACATCAATTTTGATCCTATCATCATTTTTTAAATCCTTGATGACACGTGTCATTCATTCAGTGAGCCTGGATAACCAATGTTGTTCATTTCGACTAATACCTTGTCGATACAGATACCTTGCACCATGCTAAAGACCAGTGACCACGGTTTTAGCTATCCGGATTAAGTTTCACGGTTGGCAATACCGATATATTCCTAGATGATATAGGAATGAGTATTTGATTTATGTATCTAGATTCTTGAACAAAAAGATATGCTGACTTAATGTGTTGGATCTATACGACCAATACGTATTCAATAAATCCTGTATTGATTTCTGAAGAGATTGATATCCATATCTATACTGTGAACCTAAACCATGCCAATGACGACAACACTTACCTAATTGTTATTTACCTTCCCCAAACAAACATGAATCTAACCTTGCAATGTACCATACATGACGAGGATCCTTGAGTCGTCCTAACTAATATTATACACCACCCACCTCTCTAATACCGATCTTGACTCTTACATTACTTGCGTCGAAAATTTCTCATCTCTCTCTCTCTCTTTCTTTCTTTCTTTCTCTCTTTCTTTCTTTCTTTCTTCCTGTATGTGTGTTTGCGTGTCTGATAATTTGCCACACTTTTATGGTATTTAGACTCTCAATCAAAACTGTCATTGATAAAAAAATTTAACCACTTTTCTATACTAGGAGCATGGTTTAGTTCACGGTATGGAAAGAGGTATTGGACACTTTAAAAATTGATGCAAGATCTGTATATGACCGATATAGAAATATATTAAAAAAAAGTATTTAATATCGTATCGGTATCTTCCATTCAGTTGATTTGATCCCAATACCTACAACCAGAGTCAAACTTCCTTCAACTCCGTTTGTTTTGACTAAAAATTTTACGTGTAACATTTTATATATATATAAAAAATCAATGTTTATTTCCAAGAAATAAAATATAGTGATTTTTAAAGGGAATGGAAAAGGAATTTCGTCTTTCTTTTACCTATAGAATACACACATTGATTTTTTTATATATAAAATATTACACCTAAAGTTTTACCATAAAACTTTACTTCAAAACATCTACAGAGTTTGAAAACCTTGAGTCCGCTCGGGTCTTGTTTGTTCGTGAACAAATGGAATATTCGTATCATGTTCAAGAGATCATTCCACATGCACTAGGAATCACATCGTCTCCTCTCAGTGGTTCTAGGAGGACGTGGTAGCCTTACCTGGATGGCCGACATGTGGCTCTCGGGTGAATCCGTGACCCACATTTGAGCCAACACCCCTTGTAGGCTCGGCTTGTCGGTTGGGTGTCGGTTGGGACATGAGTCTAGGATTCACCCAAGAGCCACGTGTCAGTCATCTGGATAAGGGCTCATAGTTAGTTAAAACGGGAATGGCAAAAAAATAAAATAGAATGGAATGAGTTTTAAACGGAACAAAACATAAATGGTACGGTCAAAAAAACGATCAAACATTTCGAGAACGGCAAAAAAACAAAAAAGGATGGTACGGGTTTTAAACGAATCAGATATAATACGGTACGATGAAAAAAACGACAATATACTCCTATAAATTGAAGAATTACATTAATGAAACATGTAAATCTATTAGAAAATCATACCTAAATCAATAGAAACAAATGACATTTATGAAGTGTTTGGCCATAAAATGGTGAGAATTATCATCTTCAATCAAGTAGTTAATTGATGTTTTATATTTGTCCAAGACTCTAAGCATGAATCCATATGGAGAGAGAGAGAGAGATCAACGGTGGCTTACAATATACAATTGTTATGACCCATAATCCACACCCCACCCTAACAAGTAATAAAGTAATGAGTTTATAAACAATTATGAGGAAGTGGTAGCCTTTAATCCCACATCAGTTATATGTAGAAAGCAATAAGAATATTAAACGATATGGGATTAATCGATTTATTATTTATTAAAGATGCAGGTTAAAATATATTAAAATAGAGATACGATACAGTACGTATTTTAAACGGATTTTAAACGACAAGGTTTAGAGTATGAAGTATTTTAAAGTATTTTTGAGATCAATACGATAATATATGTATTAAATGGTTGAATACAATACGACAGTACGATACGCATTTAAAACGAGTTTTAACTAACAAAGGATAAGGTTGCCCCAGTCCTCCCAGAACCACTGGAAAGAGAGATGCGAATCCACGAATCCACGTGCACCATGCTTTATAAATTACCAGTCAAAGTCAATCCTAATGAGCATGCTAGACATAGTATGACATGTTAGATTTATGTGGGCTTAATTAATTACCTAAACTAGTTAATTCAGTGGGAATCTGATTGACACGGTATAACCGATTTGGTTTTGTTCGTCACATGGTATGAGATAGGTTTGGTAACCCTAATTCTATTGTGGGAAGGGTTTTAGGGTTACATCTGTATTCTATAAATACAGGGTTAGAGTCCCCACGACCACGGTTAATCGGTTCGCGCACCCATTAGCAAGAGACGTCGTGGATATCCTCTAGAGGCCGTGGAAGACTCAGAGCTGAGGGATTTCGATCAAAGCTTGGAGCGTCGTGGAGCGTATGGAATTAATCTCTTCACAGACAGGTATGTCTTCATGATTCATAGTTTATGATTTCTCTATTGTGTTCTAGGGCAACTGTATGGGATTGGAATGAGTTTCATTGAAACCCTAAACGTATAATTTTCTAACAGTTGGTATCAGAGCCAACCATACAGACCTAGAATCGATGGAGATCGATTATAAAGACTGATAATGAATGGTCAAATTAAAAGAGAAATTTTTCTCAAGTTTTGGATCGAATCTCGATCAAGTCTTCAGAATTTTCCATCGACAAAATTTTTTTTCGATCGACAAAACAAGTCAAGCTATATACCGTTGGAAAGGTCTCGAAGAGACGGAGCCGGCGATATAAAAATCACCGACGTCGGCCGTCGGACGCGCCGGAAATCGCCGGTGGAATCCGCGAGTGGATCTCACTCGCGGGTGGAAGAAAAAAAAAATGTTTCTGGCGGCGTTGACCCGGTCATCGCCGGGTCAACTCGGAAACCCTAACGGGTTGACCGAGCTCGGGCCGAGTCCACCCAGCCCAGACCGACCCTGCTGAGCTGTCCAGCCCGGGGCAGGCCCGACCCGAACCTGGATGGGTCAACCCGAACCCGACAAGCTTGGACCGGAAATCCATTTTACGACCTGGGAACCCGATATCCCTGGACCCGATGGACTGACCCATGAACCGGATTTTGACCCGATAACCTGAGCTGAAAAAACGTATTTTGGCCCGTTAATTTGACCCGAAAACCTGGATTTTTGACCCGTTTATCCATTGGTTGGACCGGATAAACCGGCGGTTGACCCTTTGGCCCAGACCGTGGTTCGGTCTGCCCCAGGCCATGTGGTTCGGCCTGGACCAAAGTAATAATAAAAAAAAAAGAGAATAAAGGGAATATTCGGTTCGATTTTGAGAGAACCAAACAGATTCGGTCAGACCGGATCGAACCAACCCGAACCGACCCAGACATGGTTTTCTTATAAGGGCCTGCTTGGTTTCTGTATTTTAAACAAAAGAACATTAAACAGTGATTCTGGGAGCTAGGAATGTCGGATTGACCTTCGGTTTGTTTCGTTGGACTCCATTTTTAATGCTCTTCAATCTGATATATATTTTGGTATATTTTGATGCATTGAAAAATATGTTATTATGGAAAAATGCCTTATGGGAACTCGATTTGCAATGTTTTTGCTGATTTTTCTTAAAGTTATTGTACAAAATTGATTGATTGAGCTAATGTGTATGTTCATATAAATGTTTAGACTTGTAAAATTATATTTTAAAGCATTCATGGTTAAATAAATATCCCACATAAGCTGCAGTTTAGGATTTGTTCATATCATGGTGGAACTTGGTGTGACCACCAAAGTGGCAACCTTGTTTTATTATGATGTGTTCAAATTCTAGAATATGTATTTGTAAATGCTTCAGTTTTGATAATGTTCACCCAAAAGTGACATTGTCCAAGTTTATTCAAATTATGATTTATAACTATTGTGTAAGGATTATGGTGTGACCACCAAAGTGGCAACCTTAATTCTATCATAATATGCTCAAATCTAGCATTTATGCATTTACAAACTATTATAAGAAAAATATAGTGTTCATACAAAAGTGACACTAACATAAACTCTCACTTTTATGGATGTAGCAAGGAATGACACTGTCCACCCAAAGGTAGCGTTGTCAAAGAAAATAAATAACTCATGCACATGGTTGAGGATTGTGGCTTTAGGGGTCTTCATCCACCCAAAGGTGGTGAGATTTTCGAAAGTCATTATCTCTTCGCAGTTATTGCACAGATATTGAGAGGACCAGTGCACGTATTGTCCCAAAGGATGTGTGTGTAGTTCGGTTGACTTTTCAAAGATATTAATTAGCTTGCACAAGTTATGTATATATATTCTTGCTAGCTAATTTTATTTGGTATTACTCGTAGATTTACAGTTATTTACATTGTTGTGGACATGTAATGATTAAATACCTTAAGATGCCTGTCTTTGGCAGCCAGTTTTATGAATTGGCATGGAAACTGAAAACTAGTCTAGGATTGTTTAACCTAGATGTACTCAACAGAAAAATTGTATTCTGATCCTTAGTGTGTTCAGTCCTTAAGATCAAGTAATGCAATGTTCAGATAAGGAACATTGGAAAAGAATATTTTCTGAGAAATCCAAAGAAAGATTTGATTTTTCAAGAAGGGACAGAGAGATGTTTTATTACTCAAGTCCATCAGTATCAGTTATTTAATGATAAGAGATGGTATTTGAATTGTGAGAAAATATAAGGTAGAGCTGTTAACTATTAATGATAAGCTCAAAGACAAGTGAATATTTGTAGATTCATTAAAACATATGTAAGTGACATTTAGACTTTTCACTTCCTCACAAGAATTGTATAGTCAGATCCTGGTAACCTATAGTACTCAAAAATATAGTGAACCCTAAAGTAAAAGAACTAAGGATAAAAGTTCAAAGAAAAGAGAAAAATATGAATACCAATGTCATAGTGCATAATATATACCCAGACAAAGGCAAGTTGTAAAAGGGGTAGAAAAACTCATAGAAAGAAAATATTTTTTCATGGAATATTCAGAAACCTTATGACAAAGAATTAGACATTAAGAAACTACAAGATAAAATAGATCTAAGTAGAATAAAATTCTTGTAGAATGACTCAGAAGGGACATGTAAAGAAAGATTTATATAGCTGGACAGCTTAAGTGAAAAAAGAATAAGGATTATGAAACTTCTGAGCAAAAAGGTGCAGTATATTGGATACTTAAGCATTAATCTTTAATTTATTCTATCTTTAGAAATTAAACTGTATATTGTAATCTTCCACCCTGATCATAAGGGTTTATGACTGTTGTCCAAAGAAAGATTAGAAAGAATAATATTCTAAAATTCTCCTTCCAAGGTTTATTACATGTATATATGTGAGAATTAATTAAAAGAGAAGATGTCAAGATTAAAGTAAGTGAAGGTTATTCACAACAAGGATTTATTGGAATTGGTGGACATTGAGATTTCATCTAAGACTTCTTGTCATAGTTTAGTCTATGGTTGTTTTTCCAAATAATAAAAATTAAGGTGGAAAATTTTTTATTAAAGGAATTGAAATTATTGGATCTGAATGAGAGAGTTTTGGGAGATCATGTGATACTGGTCTATTCCCTAGTAAATTTAAGCAAGTGTTTACAAAAGTCTAAGAATGTATTTGATCCTATAAGGAAAGAATTGATATTGCAGCCTATATTATTAATATAATGCATAGTTAGTCAGTTCCAGTTTAAGTTATCTTCTTGTTTAAAACTGTAAAACTGACATGATTTCATAACACTCATAGGAGAGTGATTATTTTAGGACATTGAATTGTTATATGGGATGTAAAATAGACCCAAGAAACTTAAAGTGTGATGAGACCACATGAAAATGGATGTGAAGTAACCAGTTGATATAACAGAAATGTTACCAGAGTATAATGAAATGATTATAGAAATATTCATTAAGATCGATGCTTCAACCATAGTAGCAGAGCCAGATGAGGCAATAAAGAGATATACTAGACCATGTAAATCTGTGATTTCATCCAATCACATGTTGTACTTCAAAATAGATATTTTTGGTGATGGACAAAAATGAAGATCCTAATGATTTTGAGCAAGTTATTAGTAATGAAATTGTTCTTGAATATTTAATTGATCATAAGGGATGTGTTGTTGTCTATGAATAATAACGAGACTTAAAATTTTATGCTTTTGTCAATGAGTGGTGTACTCATAAGTTAAAAATGGATATACAAAGAAAATGTGTGATTCCAGTGGGAGAATTGATTGCTATAAAGTAAAATTTATAGCAAAGTGGAATCACACAAAGGGAAGAGAAAGAGAATTTCAAATTTTGAGATCTTAGTTGCTCTTTTTATTTTGGAGTTGCATCAGGTAGATGTAAAGATCGTTTTGATCAAAGAAAATGTTTATATATTTTAATCATAAGGTTTTGTGGTAAGGATAAAGAAGATATGTTTTGTAGACTTATAAAGTCAATCTGTGGATTAAACGGGTATCCGGATAATGGTATTTGAAGTTTGACAGAGTTGTATCTTCTTTCAACTTTGTTGAGATTGCCATTGACCATTGTATATATCTATAGGTCAGTGGGAGTGGATTCACTACTTTGTCATGTGTGTTGATGATTTTCATTGGCTTGTAGTGACATGGTTTACTAGTTGAAATCAATATTTTTTTTGTCTGATAACTTTGACATGTAAAACTGTATGAGCAAGTACCTTTGTACCTGGAATTGAGTTTGCTCGTGATAGGAAAAATAAAATTCTAGATTTATCTCAAAGTATAAATATTGTTCGTGTTTTTGAATGGTTCAGTATGCATGTATAACTAGTAAGTTGCGGATGCTAAGATCAGTAAAGGAGATAAATTGACAGAATTGTAAGCAAAGAATGATACTGAGTATTAGCATCTATAATGCAGTAAAGAGCTTGATATATGTTTAAGGTTGTAATATTTTCATATAGCTTTTTCATTGAGTGTCATAGGATGTTTTCAGTTGAATGCTGGTACAGCTTACTGGACAATGGGGAAAAGGAAGGTCATGCGGTATATGCAGATGACCAAAGATCATATGTTCATTTATAAAAGTAGTGACACTCTAGGCTATTTTGATGTAATTTATAATGATTGTATTGATGATAAGAAATCAACTTCAAGGTTCATTGTCATGGTGATAGGGTTTTGTAACTCTAAGTAAAGATAACAAACAAGATATCTTGTGTGAAAATTTATTCTCTAATTTGGAGATTGTAGACTCTACTTCTAAATCTATTGAGATGTATTCTGACAGTGGTTCAACTGTGTTCTTCTCAAAGAATAATATGAAATCTAGGATTTCAAAGTATAATGGAGATCGAATCTCTTCAAGTAAGAAAGATGTTAAAAGATTTTATATCAATGTAGATTTTCGGACGAAGGTTTTGTCAGTGGGAGTCTTTAAGGGACGGTATGTCCAATATAAGAATGAATGGAAACAAATAATTTTATTAGAGGCTTAAGTGGCCAAAGATCTGGGAATCAGTGGGAGTCTCTAGATATGCTTAATCAGTTGGAGACTCTTTATGTTTATACTTGTGTTTTCACATTGCTTACTGTGCTTGATTGTATTGCTCATGGTTTGATGGTACAGTTTTTGTAACTATGATTTTGTTTACATTAGTATTTGCGTTATTGCTATTTTGCATACATAGTTATGTGTTTGACATGTCACAGATATGAGGCAGTATTTAGCCAAAGTTTCAAGGCAGTATTTAGCCAAAGTTTCAAGGCAGTATTCAGCGAGATATATAAGGCAATATTCAGCCAAGATAAGAGGCAGTATTCAGCCATACAAATAATGACGGTAAGTCAAAGTCTAGTATTAATCCAAGCTAGAGGCGATTTGCCATGAAAGGATAATATCAAAGAATAAAGGCGGTGTCTAGCCAAAGTATGGTATTATGATTCTAGAATATTTAAATACCATGTTAAGTTGCCCATAAAGGTTTTGAGGCACTTTGATTAAGGTTTTTTAATCAAGTTTGGACTCGCATGGGAGTTTAGTTTCATGCATTATCTCAGGCGATTCATGCATTGAGTAGACCTCTGTTGTGGCTGACAGAAGTTTATACACCATACGTTAAGGTGTATTATTCGCTGTTGCTCGCATTGGAAAGCTTGATAGATGTTTCAAAGTTAGTGACGATTTAGTGTGTTGGATTCCGTGGCCACACTGGTTGACGATAGTTTTGTATTTAATATAGCCCAAGTGAGAGATTGTTAGATTTATGTGGGCTTAATTAATTACCTAAACTAGTTAATTCAGTGGGAATCTGATTGACACGGTATAACCAGTTTGGTTTGGTTCGTCACATGATATGAGATAGGTTTGGTAACCCTAATTCTATTGTGGGAAGGGTTTTAGGGTTACATCTATATTCTATAAATACAGGGTTAGAGTCCCCACAGCCACGGTTAATCAGTTCTCTGCACCCATTAGCAAGAGACGTCAGGATATCCTCCGGAGGTCGTGGGAAGACGCTGAGCCGAGGGATTTCGATCAAAGCTTGGAGCGTCGTGGAGCGTATGGAATTAATCTCTTCACAGACAGGTATGTCTTCATGATTCATAGTTTATGATTTCTCTACTGTGTTCTAGGGCAACTGTATGGGATTGGAATGAGTTTCATTGAAACCCTAAACGTATAATTTTCTAACATGACACAGCTCATTCAAACCACACAAAAAATAAGACAAGACTCCTGACATTTGTTGCAGGAAATTCTCTCTTCCAAGTTCCAACAGCCACTAATAAAACACAATAAATCCCCCTTTCCCTTGCACAAATTCTCATCCCAATTCCCAGATTTTCATCTTTTCTCATTCTTCTGCAATGGGTAATCCAAAAATATTACCCCTACAATCAAGAAAAACCTCTTAGCCATCACTGTAGTCTGAATTTTAGCCGGACTGAAGGAATTTGCCATGGCTCAAACTTGTGGTTGTGCATCAGGCCTTTACTGTAGTCAGTATGAATATTGTGGAACTGGCATGATTTATTAGTGGAACTAGATGCCAATCAGGTCCTTGCGATAGTAGTGGAACAATTGATAACGGTGTTGTGGTGTCTGATATTGTTACACAAGCATTCTGGGATAGGATAATCAATCAGGTTGCCTCAAGATTGTTAGACTTTGTGTTGTAATTATTGGCAAATGGGTCAAGTTTGATGAGAGAGATTGTTTGTAGATCCCACTGGTGATGTAGACAGCAAGAGAAAAAAGAAAATGAAGAGAGAGAATGTCAGTGTGCCCCACTGATGTTGTGGCAAGCAGAGCACACTGGTGGTGTGGCAAAGATACTGGTGATGTGGCAGAGATACTGGTGATGTGGCAGTGTATCTGGTGATATGGCGGTATTTATGGTGTTGTGGCATCTTTAGAAGAAAGAGAGATTGAAGAGAGAGAGGAGGAGAGAGAAAATATGTGGGTGGGACCCACTGCTAAGGTGGCATGCCACCATGGCAGCCAGCGTGGCTGAGGGCAGAGGCACCATGGCAGCTGCGCAAGGGCCATAGCCATGCCACAACAGCTAAGGCTGCAAAGCAGACAACCCCAGCCATGCACCACAGGCAAGCCAGGAGCCAGTAGCAGTAGGCCTGCAAGGTAGCAAGGCCCGCAGGCTCACTGCTACGCGCGGGCATGGCTACCTCGCACACCCTCCCGTAAGCCTGTTGATGGTGTGTGCACCATCTGTTTGACAGATTTCCAGGAGAGAGAAAAGCTCTTTGGAAATCTATCTCTGAGTTAAGTTTTTGTTAAAGAAAAGTTACAGACGCCCTTTTATTGTTTGTTCAGGGGTAGTTTGGTCCGACAAAAAAAGGGGATCTGAAAACAAGGGCCAAGATGGATCCACGAAGTCAACATTCTGATCGGATGGTCCAGATAAAGGGGGTTTATGGTGTTGTGCGGCAGGCGCGTCAGGCTTCTCCCGCGAGTGATATTATTGGCTAGAGCAAGGCTTTACGATGCTCCGTGTCGCATGTTATGAAGACCGCGTTGTATGGAGTTTAACTTTGATTTAGTGTATCGTATACATAGTGTAGCGGCAGTTGAGATCAAGATCCAATGGCTAGCATCAATTCCTATTGCATCTGACGCAATCTAGAAGATCGGGTAGCCATATGTCAATCCCGCCTTTTAGGCTTGATCGAACGGCCTCAGGTAATGATTCTTCCTCAACGAATCAGAAATCGATAGGCACCTCTGTCGTGTCAGCGTTGACAGTGTTTTGGTGCAGTGCGGCTGCAGAGTGGATCCAAATCCAATGGTCAGAAAAGCTTCCGATATCCCTCTGACGTGATGAAGCCAATCCGACAATCAAAGTTGAATTCTACCTTTTTTAGTTTGATCTAGAGGACAAAATTAAAGATACCTTGTGTGGCCAATCAGAACTCGACAAAGCAGCAGCAACGGCCCTCCAGTGTAGCGCAGGTCATGGTAAGGTTCGACAAGATTCTATTTGATTTATTCCGGTTGGCTGGACTTCAATTGAGCATAACTTAATCATGCAATGTCCGAATCGGATGATTCAAGTTGCACCGTGCTCCATTTCTGATGCCCTATCTAATGAGAATGAAAAACAGAGGTTTGGGTTGAGAGAAATCGAAAAAGAAGTGAAAGAAGGGGGAAGAAGGGTTTCTTAGAAATTTTTGAGGGTTTCTAGTTCGTGGGTGAGTATTCAACCACCCACCAACCTCACTTATGATTGTAATGGTGCATTGAAGAAGTAGTGAGAGGTTGATGGAGCTTTATTTAGCATTCATAGTGTTTGTTTGTTTGTAACAAGGTAAGAGGAGCAGAAAAAGAAAAAGGGGAAAGGAGAAGGAGTTTTTTTTTGTTTGTTGTGTGAACATTGAATCACCAACCAACTTCTCACTTGATCATTAATGGAGTCTTCAATACCTATGAGAAGTTGGTGGAGCCATTTTGCATAAGTATGGTGATTCTATGGTTGTGAAAAGAAGAGAGATACTTATGAACAGGGGTTTGCCTGAGGAGCTAAGTTTTCCCAATATTGGGAGTTGTGGGAGATTACACTGAACCGCTGGACGCATCCGAGTCATCACCAAATGTTTGGAAGCTATGGTTGTAAGATTCTCTTACTTTGTAATTATTCATTGCTTCCATTATATATATGCTAGCTGTAGGTGATAATGTTGAATGCCTAGCTAGTGGGGAAAAATTGTAGGGCATCATTATAAGCCCAAAATTGTTACTATTTGCTTCCCGTAGGTGTGGGTTAAGCGTGGTGTTTGTAGCATATGTTGAACACTGGCAGTTATAGCCTGAATACTGGCACTGTCATGCCCTCTCAGTTTTATGCTAGGAAAACACAGACTAAAAGTAGAGTATCGAGTATATACAAAGCCCATTGGATATTACTTGGTGGACTAGCCATCACATACTGTAGTGGTGAATCACGTATATCCTGTGTTGTGGACTGTCCTTCTTTTCTATACATTGTGAAGTGTGTGGTATGGATTACAGGATGCGTATGCAAATCTAGTAAACTTGGCCAATGAGTGGTAGCTAGGTAGATTTGCATATGCTTGTATATGTATGACAGTTTAGTTCTTCATCAGCTCTGGGCAGTAGTGGAATAGTAGGGAAAAATTTGAAAATTTTTTTACACTGATTCACCCCCCTCTCAGTGTCATCCAAGGTTCATCAAAGTTGTGCCAGCAAGAGCTTCTATATGCATGATGCATTCTTTCGAGCTGTTAATTCTATACTAGCTTTGGCACCATCGGAACTTCTGATGACTCTAAATGCGAGATCGCCGCTTTTTTTGCTCATGTGACACATGAAACTGGATGTGAAATTTTCATTATTCAATCATGTTATCTCCTATTTCAAACTTTTTTTTTTTTTTTTAAAATAACATAGGAGAAGTTCTCTGGTTCAAATACCAAAAAAATCAAAGGGATATAGAGACCGAAAGATGGCAACACTGTCCTTCTTTGTATACTAGAGGTAGGGTGTTTGTAGGGGATTTCATCAAGCTATCTCTTATTTCAAGCTTTTTCAAAAACAAATAAATAAATAAAAAGTATTAATTGTAGTACCAATAAAATTTGGGGAAGAGGTTCTCTGGTGGGAAGACGTAGGGAGATGGTAAAGGGGCAACACTGACATTTAGTATATCGGAGGTAAAGATGTTTATCAGTGTGATTTAGGTCTAACAGTTCAATTCGGTTTTGGTTCAGTACAAATGGGGTACAACCAAAATTGAATTGTTAATTAAATAGTTTAAAAATAATTTCCAAAATTGATTTATTTTTTGGGTAAGTAGAGAAATAAGTAATTTTCAAAACTAATTATTAATCAGCTTCCTACGTAAGTGGAGGAGAAAGAGAGTAAGTTAGGAACAAGAAAGAGGGAGAGAAAGCATTAAATTATTTTAGTTTATTTTTGTTGTTGGGAGTTATGAAAATGGGTTTATGATTTAGAAACATTTGGTCATGTGGAAAGCATTACAATAATTTATATTTATTATACCAATAGGCTTTCAACACTAAGGGATTAAGTTAGAGTTTAATTTAATGGTTCCAAACCTTCGATATTATACTGTTTCATTTGAAATCATAATCAAACCGTTAAACTAAATGATATTATTTTTTAAACCAAAATCTAAATATATAATATCGATTTCACAATTTCAATTTAAACAATTAAATTTGAATTCAGTAAATGGTTTCATTTCATTTTTAACAGCCTTATACTCTAAGCATGGTATTTGTGGGAGCTTGACTGCTGATATTGATAAACAACGTTGTCAGGTCAGAAGAAATTTTGCAAATAAATTCAACGTTTGTTTTTGTCTACAAATTTCTGTTAGGTAGAAGAGAAAAATAAATCTAACAACTACTGTGATGCATCATACACACAGTACCCCTGCATTGCTGGCAAATTTTACTATGGCCGTGGACTGCTCCAACCAACATGGCACTATAACTACAGGGCTGCAGGAAACAACATAGGATTTGATGGGCTAAATTCTCCTAAAACTATGGCTAATGATGTTTTGATTTCGTTCGAGGCAGCATTGTGGTTTTTGATGAACGATTGCCATTCAATCATAACTTCTGGTCAAGGGTTCGGAGCAACGATCCAAAAAATTAATAGTGGAGAATGTAATAGTGGAAGTACAACAGAGATGCAAGATTGTGTTCAGAATTATGAGAATTACTGCACCCAATTTAATGTGTCACTTGGCAACAACCTCACCTGCTAAAATGATACATCTTAAACATCTTTTGTACTAGTTCAATTTCCAACCAATAAGAAAAATAATAAAGACCTAATTGTTAGGCCACATCCATAAGAATGGTGACTACTTCTCCTCCTACTACATCTTGTATTATCTCAAGATAATAAAGGCAATTGCATTATTCTCTCTCTCTCTCTCTCTCGAAAAATGTCATAATACTGGTAGAAATGTTACAACATTAGAATGCCTTAGATGATTTGATTTTGTCCTATAAGATAATAGGAGTTTAATTAATTATTCAGTCAGTTGTTTAATGGGAGTCTAACTTACAGATAGATTAATTCTAATCTGATTATGAGATGAATCAAATTGGTTCACTATGAGACTAAACCACGATTAGATTGGTATTATAAATTTCAATGGTTAGAGTCCTTAAAGTCACCGTTGCCATTCCTCTCCGGTTCCCATATGTAGAGAAGCAAAGAGATCTATTGGAGATTGTGGAAGACTCAAACCAAAGTTTAATCAACGAAAATCAATCTTCAACGAACGGGTATATGCTTTACGCATTATTTATATTGCTTGCATTGGGGTTTGAGTGACCTTTGATCTTTTTTTGGTACAGTTATGAATTATTCTCTCCCATCCCTAATACATAATCCTTAATATGTTGGACCATTATGAGTGACCAAAATCCACTATTAGTTGGTCACTTTTCGTGCGAACTGTTTCAATTGCAAGGAACTACCGTTGCTATGAGTAGTGCGTACCACCCTTAATATGATAGGCAATCTGAGGTGCTTAACCGGTGTGTCGAAATGTATCTTCATAACTAGGACATGGACAAACCAGATGGACCATTATGAGTGACCAAAATCCATTATTAGTTAGTCACTTTTCGTGCGAACTGTTTCAATTGCAAGGAACTACCGTTGCTATGAGTAGTGCGTACCACCCTTAATATGACAGGCAATCTGAGGTGCTTAACCGGTGTGTCCAAATGTATCTTCATAACTACGACATGGACAAACCAGACCAATGGGCTCGGTTTCTTCCCTTGGTGGAATATTGGTAATAATAGGGCTTACTATATTCCATCAGGCATGACTCCCCTTCAAGCACTATATGGGTGCCCACCACCTTCCGATGAAGCTGTCGAGATTCGTGAATGACTTAGGCTATGTTTGGTATCATTTTTGTTTTTGTTTTTTTTTATCTATTTAACAAAAATAATTTTGAAAATGATTTTTGTTCAAAAATAAAATGTTTGTTTGGTAGCTATAATAAAAATAGATGGTAGAATGAAAAACAGATTTGGCATACTATGTCTAAAAATGATTTTGAAAGTCTTCCTCTTCCTCTGTCATGGAGCGTCTATCCCTCTTCCTCTATTAAGGGATTATGGAAAGAAATCAAACCAAGAACCGTCTTTGGAGAAACGATGTCGCCTCCGTTGGAATGATTGTCGTCGTCGTCATCGCCGTCAGAGCCGTCTCTAGGACGAAATTGCAGGTCTGCGTTGATCTGCGTCTCTGTGCTTTACTTCCGTCAACCAGAAAAGTGCTTGGGGGTTTGATTTGGGGTGGTTTTATAAAAGGAAACTAAATTACTTTTTTAACCTTTTATTTTAACACATGTTTTAAGTGTTTTGCGTAAAACACAACAAAAATAATTTTTGACCAAAAATTAAAAAGAGATTGAGACCTCTTTTTGAATTTTGACTTGTTTTTATTTTTATTTTTCATAAATAATACTCATAAAACTATAAATTTGAACAAAAATCAAAAACAAAAATGATATCAAACACAGCCTTACTCAACTAGGACGACGGCCTCAAGGACGCATGAAAACACAAGGCGATAAGCATTGCGGGAATCGACAACATGAAGTGGGCGATTGGTTATTTGTTAAGCTTAAACCGTATCGTCAGCATTTAATTTATTGCTCACCAAAATCATCCAAACTTGGGTTGCCCATTCTTTGGTCCATTTGGTGCCTTGGCACGTGTCGGCCCGGTGGCTTACCGACTCGACTTACCTTTGTCGTCATGTATGCATCCTGATTTTGGCATTTCGCAGCTCAAGAAATTTGTGGGGATACCCCTCCTTTGAGTGATCAGTTTCCCTTATAGGATCTCGACACAGCCCATATCAATGGCACTTCTCAATTACCGTCACGTACACCGACAAGGCGGGTGTACACCGTATGCCCTTATTCAGTGTGAAGTCTTTCTATTTGAGGAAGCTTTGTGGGTGGACGTGGCGGATCCACATCTTCTTTTTTCAGTAGTTCTGAGAGGATAGTGGCAACCTGCACTGGATGGTCGTCACGTGAATCTCGGTGAATCTGAGACCCACGTCCGAGCAGACACCCAGTCGACAAACCGAACCAACAAAGAATGTCGGCTTGAACATGGGTCTCGGATTCACCCGAAAACCATGTGATAGCCATCGAAGATAGATTATTGTATCCTCCCAGAACCACTGGGAGTTGGCTCTTCTCCGCCGCCTCTATCTTTATCTGAAACTTGAAGATAAGGTTCCCCTAGAGGATGATGGCAATGATGTTGCCATTACAGATGAGGGTCGCGTCTCAACATACAATGCACCCAGTAGAAAGAATAGTCTATTGAAGAAGACAAACGTCACACTAAAGACTACGTGTATCACATGTGTGAAGTTGTAACATGTTCAATCTCATCTTTTCCTCTTCTATCTCGTCTTTTTCCTAGAGGAAACCGCCCTCGAAGCAGTGTACTCTAACATATTTTTAATCTGATCCCATTTGATTTCACAATTCTCCTGACTAGCACTCCAGCTCAGCGGCCATCACCGTCGACTATTTAACCAAATGTAGTATTTCCATCGGTCCATTGCAGCATGCCGTCAATAAGAAATTCTGTACGGTCAAACCATGACTGAATTAGTAATGTCTCTTCAAAGTTCCACGATTTACCGAAAAATTAAGGAGCTGTCCAAATGGGACTGCGGAGGAATGAAATCGAATGGAGTGAGAGCCTTCTGGGAAAAAGATTGTTTCTAGTTCGTTCAATCGTTCAGTCGTGGACGAATGGACTAGATTTAAAGGACACACCCCCGTGTATTGATATGCGTATCCTTTTAATCCAGTCCGTCCAATTCACAACTAAACGACTAGACGATCTAGAAACGATCCAAATCCAACCTTTTAAGTGATTGATGACAAATCAGTGGGAGATAAAAGAATGCCCAACCCGGGCCATCATGCTATCTTTTAGGAAAGAAAAATCCCTAACTTACAAGAATGAGAAAGGGAAATTGATGTTGAATGACTTTCTTCCGCTAGGTCTACCGGTCTAGCAACTTCTGAGATGTTACGTCTGACATGTTACCTACCCAAATAAACCAAATAAAACTTCTGAGATATGAAGTCCGGCTGCCGAACTATAACTGTCAATGGGGTGTGGAATCCCGCCAAACACTTATTTTGATATTTGAGTCACCCAATAAAATTATGACATGATGAAATCGGTCAAACACGTCTTTGAGAATTTTAGTTTCCTAATAAATTGTTACAGTTTTTAAGGAAATAAATCCCCTCATGTACTGTGCACACTGTCGTTGTGAATTAATGACGGTCTTGTGGGCCTTCTTTCCTTACGATACAAACAAAGATAAAAGGTTATCGAAGGGTAAACTAAGGTGGTTCAATGTTCACTCCTCCGACAATCAAGTCAATATAGAAAACTAAGAGTATAGAGCTTGGCAAGAAGAAAACAAGCTCCAAAAACATAGAGAATAGAAAGAGAATTCAAAAAGATTTGAAAGTATGATAATTGTAATAGCTCCATAGATGATTTTATCATAGACTGTCGAGTGGTTATATAGACGATACAAAATCTTTGGATAAAATCTAGACATAATCGCTTAACTGCTAAAAACATATCCGATAATCTCGCATGATCGTAGGATGGTGATCCTACGGCTGAGGCGTGATAACCTGTTAAAATCGCTCAAGCTATCCGCATTGTCCGCCACAAGAAGATTCCCTACTTAAATGGGTTCTTAGCTGACGTGGCGTTTTAGGATGTTTGTAAAAATGCACCCAACGAGATGTGACACGAGTGCGAGTTGGAGATCTTACTTGGTAAGGCAAGTTGAAGTACAACACGACCAAGTTGCAAGCCAATACGCACGACTTGTCATACGGCGCAGATATCTGGCGGGTTCCAATTAACCCTCCAAATGTGGCAACTTCCGTCTTGGTAAGAATAATGAGTGGTCCGGACACATGTCACCCTCCCATATCATCACGCTTGGGGACACGTGTCACCTATCAATTGATGGACAAAATATGGCATCAACATGCATATATTGATGTATTGATATACGTGCACAGTGGATGACAACCATTGTATTTTCTCGTATCTGACATGAAGAGTATGGGAGGATTTGAATATGTATTTTAAAGGACTTGATTTTTGTAGAAGTCAAAAACCATCACTGTCCGTTGAGTATGAGATCAACTGGATGTGGACAGTAACGAGTCCCGTCAAAGATACATTCATGTGAACGTGAACTATGTTATCTTGGGGGAGGAAAATTGTATTGCACATTTTCTTCCTCCCCTTAGGTGGTTGAAATACAGGACATATGCCTCATCCTCATGATTTAAGAATAGGAGATTGTTGAAAAAGATTTTATAGTCGGCTTTGGATGCGTACAAAACCTGTCTTTTTTTTTTTTTTTAGGTTTAATGTCTGGTTGAGAATCTAGGGATGGATTGACATCTATTATCATAATGCAATGAATCGAATGGATGACTAAAATTGGTTTATTGGTTTTGGAAAAATAAATGGATGATTGAAAATGAAAAACATTAGCTAAATAGTTGAGTTTTATTGTCAAATTTGACAGTTTAATCTCTTGGAGATCATGGTTTTATTAATTGGTATCGGATTAACTGATCCATTCGTATCAGTATACATTGATTCTAATCCTCATTTTTCAAATCCTTGATGACACGTGTCAATCATCCAACTAGTATGGATAACAAATGTTGTTTATTACGATTGATACCTGGCCGATACAAATACCTTGAACCATGCTAAAGACTGGTGACCATGGTTTTAGCTATCTGGATTAAGTTTCATAGTTGGGGATATCGATTCTTGAATGATATAGGAATAAGTATTTGATTTAAGTATCTAGATTCTTGAACAAAATGATATGCTGACTCATTGTATTGGATTGATACGACCAATACTTGGATTGATACGACCAATACGTATTTGATCCTGTATCAATTTTTGGAGAGACCAATATCCATAGTTCTATACCCATATTATGAACCTAAACCATGCCGGCGACAACTACTCTTACCTAGTTGTTATTTACCTTCCCCAAACGAACATGATTCTAACCTTGTAATGTACCATACATGACCTGGATCCTGAGTCCTAACTAATATTATACACCCCCACTTATCAAATGTTGATCCTGACTCTAACTTTTTGTATGTGTGCATGTGTCTGATAATTTGCCACACTTTTATCGTATTTTAAAATTTTAAAACTTGCACATACTGATTAAAAATTTGACCTCATTTTTATTCCAAGAGCATGGTTTAGTTTCACGGTATGGAAAGAGGTATTGATCACTTAAAAGTTAATGCGGGATCTGCATATGATCGGTATAGAAAATATTAAAAAAAAAAAAGTTTTTAGTATCATATCAGTATCGTCCATTCGGCCAACTTGATCTCAATACCTACAACCATTAGCCGTAGTGAAACTTCCCTCAATTGAGAACCTCTGAGTCTGCCCGAATAAGTGAATAGTTCAATTGCATGTACTTTTATCTTCTCTGGGATTCCATCACCATCGATATTCAATAGGTTCCACATTTTAGAGTTGGATCCCACACCATATTGACGATGATGGGATCCCTTAAAGAGTACATGTAAATACAGGTGATCCAAATTCCGTGGATAATTTTTGTTGTGAATAAATGGAATATTCGTATCATGTTCTCATGAGATCATTCCACATGCACCATGCTATAATACTTACAAGTCAAAGTCATTCCTAACGCGTATGCTACACTTAGTATGAGACGGCTTATTCAAACCACATACAAAATAAGACACGACTTCTCACTTTCGTTGCAGGAAATTACCTCTTCCATCAGGCACTAATAAACACTATAAATTCCCTTTTCTCTTGCACAAATTCTCATCCCAGTTCCCGGATTTTCATCTCTTTTCTCATTCTTCTGCAATGGGTATTCCAAAAATGATCACTCCTACAATCAACAAAAGCCTCTTAGCCATCACTTTAGTCGGAATTTTAGCCGGGCTGATGCCAGAATCTGCCATGGCTCAGAATTGTGGCTGTGCATCAGACCTTTGTTGTAGCCAGTATGGATATTGTGGAACTGGCACGACTTATTGTGGAACTGGATGTCAATCGGGTCCTTGCGATAGTAGTGGGACAACAACTAATAACGGTGTCGTGGTGTCTGATATTGTTACACAAGCATTCTGGGATGGGATAATCAATCAGGCTGCCTCAAGCTGTGCCGGCAAGAGCTTCTATACCCGTGATGCATTCCTTCAAGCTCTTAATTCCTATACTAGCTTTGGCACTACCGGAACTTCTGATGACTCTAAACGTGAGATTGCCGCTTTTTTCGCTCATGTAACACATGAAACTGGATGTAAGTTTAATTTTCATTATTCCATCATGTTATCTCCTATTTCAAGCTTTTTTTTTTTTAAATAGTATAGTAGAAGTTCTCCGGTTCGAAGACCAAAAAATCATAGGAATATAGAGACTGGAAGATCAAGTAACACCGTCCTTCTTTGTATGATGGAGGTTGGGTGTTTGTGGGGGATTTCATCAAGCTATTTGCTATTTCAAGCACCTCTTTTTTTTTTTTTTTTTTACTTTTAAAAAGTATTAACTGCATTACCAATAAGTTTGGGGAAGGGGTTCTCCGGTGGGATTACCAGAGAGCAATCGTAGGGAGATGGTAAAGGGCAACACTGACCTTTATTATATAGGAGGTAAGGATGTTTAACAGTGTGGTATGGGTCTAACAGTTTGATTCGGTTTTGGTTCAGTATGAATGTGGTACAACCAAAATTGAATCATTAATTAAACAGTTTAAAAATAATTACCAAACCAAATAATTAATCAGCTTTGTATGTAGGTGGAGGAGAAAGAGAGTAACTTAGGAACAAGAAAGACGAAGAGAAAGCATTAAATTATTTTTAGTTTATTTTTGTTGTTGGGAATTATGAAAGTGGGTTCATGATTTAGAAACATTAGGTCATGTGAAAAGTGTTACAATAATTAAAATTTATTATACGAAAAGAGTTTCAACACTAAGGGATTAAATTAGAATTTAATTGATTTTAATGGTTCCAAACCATCAATTTTATACTGTTCATTTTAAAATCAGAATCGAACCATTGAATTAAATAGTATTATTTTTAAACAAAATCAAAATATATAATAATCGATTTCACAATTTTGATTTAAACAGTTAAATTTGAATTCAGTAAATGGTTTCATTTCATTTTTAACAGCCTTATACTCTAAGCATGGTATTTGAGGGAGCTTTAGTGTGGATATTGAAAAACTACATTGTTGTCATATCAAAAGAAATTTTGCAATTAAATTCAACGTTTGTTTTGGTGTACAGATTTCTGTTACATAGAAGAGAAAGATAAATCTAACAAGTATTGTGATGCGTCATACACACAGTACCCCTGCACCTCCGGCAAAGCTTACTACGGCCGTGGACCGCTCCAGCTAACATGGAACTATAACTACGGGGCTGCTGGAAACAGTATAAGATTTGATGGGCTAAATTCTCCTGAAACTGTGGCTAATGATGTTTTGATTTCGTTCAAGGCAGCATTGTGGTTTTGGATGAATGATTGCCATTCAATCATAACTTCTGGTCAAGGGTTCGGAGCAACTATCCAAAAAATTAATAGTGGAGAATGTAACGGTGGAAATACAGCAGAGATGCAAGATCGTGTTCAAAATTATGAGAATTACTGCACCCAATTTAATGTATCACCTGGTGACAACCTCACTTGCTAAGATGATACATCTTAAACGTCTTTTATACTAGCGTAATTTCCAATCAATAAAGAAAATAATAAAGGCCTAAGTGTTAAGTCACATCCTTACGAATGGTGACTACTTCTCCTCCATATACATCTTGTATTATCTCAAGATAATAAAAGGCCAATACATTATATTCTCTCTCTCTCTCTCTACTACTTCACCTCGTAATACATCTTGTATTATCCCAAGATAATAAAAGGTCAATACAGTATTCTCTCTCTCTCTCTCTCTCTCTCTCTTTCTCTGAGGAAACGTTATAATACTGGAAGAAATGTTGTAACACTGGAATGCCTTAGATGATTTGGATTGTCCAACTTAATTTTAGTGGCTGAACCTTTGTCACAAGTTGGCCATAAACACTTGTGGCACGGTCTAGCTTCAGTGAAAAATTCTTTTACAAGGTGAAATTTCCTCCGTAAGAAAATCGAAAAATCAAACCCATCAAAGTTTCCTCATTTCTAATCATACCCGTCCAACTTCGGATAAACAAAAAACCCAGGGCTTTAACCATTGCAGCATGTTTCCTCCCTTTACAAGTCGAGGCTTAAATTGTCACAAAGAGCTCTGTGTTGCACCTCACCAGAAAATTACTTTCTCTGCAAATTCTTCGAAGCATCTCAAGTCCAGTAACCATTCTCACGTCAGAGCTTCAACTTTCCGATTCTCAAGGTCAAGCCTCAACTTTCCAATTCTCAAGGTCAATCCTCAACTCTTTATCACAAGGGCAGATTTCCTCACCGGTGTGTTATGGCGATGATTGTTTCTCTTTATCCATGTCTTGTAGTGTGTGCGAATCAGAAATAGAAACAAAGTCTGGGCCATACATTTTTGGAGAAGACGGAGACAACAAAGGAGGACAGGAGACGAAAGTAGTCCATTCCCAGGATCAACTTGTTTTAAAGCATAATGGAAAATACGTATCATAGTGTATAAAAAATGCGTATTTATCATACTCTATGAAATTATACATAAAAAATGTTTTATTGTCTGAAAAATATATAAGCGTATTATACGTGTCCAATACACGATATTACTAACTATGAGCTCAACTCCAATACCCTTAAGAGATTCTAAGAATTAGGGGTAATCGATGATGAGTCCCAACCAAAATGCCCAAAATCAATATAAATCAGGGGATCCAATACCAAATACTAAAACCATGGTTCAACCCAAACCATTTGACAACCAATTTAATCATTACATGGACTGTTGTATTTACCCAACAGAAGTTACTTGTTGCGTCTATTGGTGGTTGGTTTTAGAAATTTGGATTTTGTTTTCGAAGATTTTATTTTAAAAATCTTCGTAGAAGATGATTTTTTTTTTTTGAACTAGTCATTGTGATCGTTGCTCGACGGTGGGCTTATAATATTTGACAAACCTATTCCGAACGAAGAGGAGTTGTTGGTCTATTTGGTTGGATTTAGGAAATGTTGGTCATGTGTTGTCATTATTGGTAACTTGGCTGAGGTGGCAGCATAGATGGGCATATAGTCAGAGAAATGAGGAGAGAGAGCTTCAGTGCAGGAGAGAGAGTATATATGCAAGTGGCAGTGGTATCAGTGCAGTGACAAATATGGAGCAGCCTAGTGTATGCATTCTACAGTGTTCTACATCCCCTATAGTGTGCTTGAGAAGACATGCAGTGAGTTGATTGGGTTTCAGTACGAGTTGACTGGGTGAGAGTATTTTCGATATGCGATCAAGTTCTTCATGCGTTATACAGAGTTCTAAGTTGAAACAAGGTGGTAGACTGTGTGTGGGAGTGCGAGTGAGCATGTACGCAAAGTTTCGGGTTCAAATTCCAAGGTTCCATAGGGTTTTGACTTTGAGGCTTTTTTTAGTGGGTTCCACAGATGTTTCATGGAAATCTGACAGTGGAAAGATGTAGAGCGTCAAGTAAGCTTCACAACGCAACTTGAATCGCTCAATTCTGACATCGGATGAGAGAAATATCGCAATTTCCATCAGAATGCGCCAAAAAGATAAAAAATCCAAGCTCTCGGTGATTTGTTTAGCCACAGGAAAGTCAGTATAGTTATGATATAGTCGAGGGACTTTACCGTAATTTTCAGAAGTTGATGGGTCATGCAATTACCGTAAATGGCCATTAGAGGCCAATTGAAAGGCATCCAGTGAGCCACGTAGGCCTGATGCAGATTGGATGGATGAGAAAATGGAGGGCTACTGTACAAATTGGCGGATGGACGGATGGACATGCTCGTGCGTGCTCTCGCAATGGCTGGATGCAACTTAATATTCTATGTCACGAAGGATGAAGATGACACTTTGATTTGGTGTTGCGCATATATGGTACTGCAGCGGGATAGATCTGAATCTAACGGATTTCGTTGAGTTCGATATCAACTGACGCGATGAGGGCTTATCTGACGGCGGTGAATTGATCCCGCCTTTTTTGTTTGATCAAACGATCTGGATTCATGATTCTCTGTTCAGCCAATAAATGATCGACAACCAACTCTGATGTGTCAGCGTAGGCTGCACTTCTGTGTTATACACGTACAGTAGGGCATCAAGGCGGATCCACATCGTGCGGCTAGAGTCTTGTCCGATCTCTCATGACGTGATGGAGCCGATCGGATGGCAGGAATCGAATCCCACCTCTTTTCAGACATCCAACGGACTATATTCAAGATTCTCTGATCCCCAATCCCAACTCGACAATGCAATATGACCAGTCAGTGCGGAGGCGCTTCGGTGTAGCGCGGGTACACCATATGCCACTAAAAGATTTCTTTTGAAAAAATTTTATTGGCCGATCTTATTTTTGTCATATCTCACTCTTTTGGAGTCCAAATCCAACGGTTCAAATTGCACTGTGCTTTATTTTGAAGGCTCTACCATTAGGGCACGACTTGGGGAAGAAGAACAAGCAAGCAGCGGCGGGTTTTGAAAGAAAAGCTCTCTTTCTTGTTGGTAGGGTGATTTTTCATGTATTAATCTCTTGATCAGCCATCAATAAGACTGTAGAGGCTTCATTATAATGAATTAATGCTTCATTGATGTTCATTGAAGAACTTGGAGTTGTTGGGTAGCAATGGAGGTTGTTTGAACCCGAAAAATCTTCAAGGAAGGGATTAATGGGGTTTTTTGATGCATTGACAAAGAAAAGGGGACAAAGATAAGGAGAAAATCTCTGGTTTTGGGCGAAACCTCTCCTTCAAGGTGCTTGGTGTGTTTTTAGTATTTGAATCTTATCACTTAGTTACCATGGGTTTGTTGAAGATCCATTGATGAGTGTTGGGTGCTTGAAAATTACTATGAGCAATTAATGGAGGTTATGTGAGCTTGTATGAGCTATGGGAAGTTCTACAAGAGAGTTAAATGTTGTTTTATATGTTGGTTTTCCACGATCCATCAAGAAGCATAGTGAGACTCCATTGTTTGTATTGAAAGCTTGAAAATTGATGTTGAGCACCTATGGAAATTGTATAAGCTCGATTAATTCTTACAGAAGACTTTAATGGATTATTGAAGGGTGTGTTGATGCTTTGAAGAAGAGAGAGAAAGAAAGTGTGGCCTATGTGTATACAATGAATTAAAGATTCTAATGGACTTCGAGACTATGCCAGGCTTCAAAGAGACATCCCAGAGTCTTCCAGAGTACTTTAAAAATGCCAGACAAGGGTTGTAAGCCTCTTAACCTTGTATGAATTGATTTTTTGATTCTTGTACTCATTATATGCTAGTTGTAGGTGACGAATGATGAAAACCTAACTAGCTTGTGCTAAAATTGTAGGGCATTGTTATAAGCCCCAAAACTATAACTGTTTGCTTCCCATGGGTGTGGGTTAAGCGTAGTGTGTGCAGCGAATGCTGAGCACTGATACTTCGGTACTTGAATTGTAGGCACATCTGTGCCCTCTTGGTTTTATTTTAGGTAAACTTACTGTATGTACTCTCTGTTGTATGTACAACTAAAAGTAGAGTATTGAGTATATACGAAGCTCATTGGGCATTACTCTGTGGAATAACCATTACATACTGTGGGGGTAAACGTTTCTTAGCATGAAATGGTTACCCTTTGAAGCGGTAACGTTTCTTAGCATGAAGCTCATTCTGATGGCCAAGAAGTAAATCAGGATGAAAGGCAGAATCAATCGCTAAACACGGTTCAATTGCCCATCGCTGGAGTTTCTCTAGTAGAACTCCCTCCACTAAGAACCATGGCTGTGGCAGAGCAAATGCAACTTTTCAACAAGCAGCTGGAAGAAATAAAGCAAATGATTATGCCGGTAGGAGCAAATCCTTCCAATCAGGTCTTGACACATAGCTAAAAGAAAGCCCAGTCATCAGTTTGTGAGGTTGGTGGCACAAATATACCCCAAAGACAGCCACACCATCGACAGACTGGGGGCCAACTATAATCTTCCTCCAGCAGCTCCACCAAGCAATCAAAGTCAAATCGAATATCAGTTCATAACAGAATTGAAAGATCGGTACATGACAGACTTGGGGAGGAGCCTTTAAACCTCCCTGTCCATGAGAGGTTGGGAAGACGAGCAGTTTGCATCACTCTCATAGTTCTTGCTCCATCAATGCTGATGTTTAAGCAAGGCTAGATGTGGCTAGTGTAAGACCCGTGTCAATCTAACCCGGTCTTACCACCTTGAACCAGGTTTACCCATCATGGTCGAGTCAACTGGACCAAGGGCGTGATGGAGATCGAGATCCCAGGTATAAAATCGACCCAAAAACACTTAATTTTAAGGGAGGGTCGCATACCCAGCCAAGTAGGGTCGGACCTCCCAAAACAAAATGTCAGACCCTCAGATTTGAAGGGAGGGTCGGACAGCTTAAGACCCTAGGGTCGACGGGATCATCGACCCTCCCATCGACCCTCGGTTTCTGACGAATATAGAAATTTAGAAATTTCCTAATTTTCGATTGAGATTCTTTCCAAATCCCAATGGGACTATTATAGGACATTCCTACTCTATTTAAAGGACGTCCCTAAGCCACTTTCACTCCTTTCACAACCCTAATTGAATTGAGAGAAAGAGAGGAGAAGGAAAAGAGGAAGAAGAGAGGCAAAGAAGAGAACCTAGCAAAAAGGAGAAGAGTTACAGAGAAAGATTAATCTTCTCAGGTATGGATACTAATTCCATGAGTTTCTACAGACCTTAGATTAGATATGGTTGAGTATAGGATTTCGGAGAAACCCAAACCATCCATTCATGGTTGGTTTTCATGGAAAACCATAGGATGATGCATAAAAAAACTATTTAGATGGATTATACATGGTTCTAGACCATGGAATGACTGTTGAATGAATGTAGGAAGCAAGCCATAGGACCCCAAACACGAAGAGTGGATTTAAAAGTGGAAATTGGACCAGAGTGCATCGAGGGTCGCACCGAGGGTCGATAGACCATCCGACCCTAGGTGTTTCCGACCATCGACCCTCAGCATTCGGGAAGTTCAGAATGGAGGGAGGATCGACAGACCCATCGACCCTAGCATCGACCCTCAGTTGACAGAATGGTTTTAAATTCTGAATTAATTCTAATTAAATTCTATCGACTTGGTTAGGTTTGCTAGCAATATAATAACTTTATAACGGTGATTCTAAAGCTTGGAAAAATATCTTTTAGCAAGCCAAGGTGAGGAACCTTAACTCCAAACTAAATTGATTAATAATAAACTGTTTTCTATTCTTGAGTCCTATGCCATGTTTGATTCTATGCGAATATGTTTGTAATGTGCATACAGCATGCCATCCAATATTTCTATTACTTATTCATGCATATTTACTTTGTGGTTTATAACATGATGATGATGATGATAGGAATAGGCATGTGCTTGTATGTGTGTGGTTGATGTACTTGATGCGAGCGAGTATCAGGGGAGGTGTGATGAAAACGTCAATAAACGTTAACCTTTGGCGGGTCTCAACACTTTAGCTCTATCTCTAACTCAAGTCTTGTGCATTGACATCGTCGTATCGCCATTACCTTAGCAGAACTATTATGTCGTAGAGTATCAGGGGAGGTGGTCTCGGTCCTTGTAGTCTCTGACTCTACCGGGGGGCCTTAGCTCTATCTCTATGGGCATTCTGAGGGATGCTGGGGTGAGGCCTTGGATACACTGTTTGGCATTAGGATTGGTTAGTAGCGAGCCCAGTTTGCAAGCCCTCGCTAACAGGGGCTTACGTGTTGGTATAGCATTATATAGCAATAAACGTTAACCTTTGTTGAATAATGTTATGGTAGGGTGGATGGGGACGACGATAAACGTTAACCTTCGGGCGGGCTTCCACACCCTGTGTATAGAGGCGGTGTCAATAAACGTTAACCTTTGACCACCCAACCTTTCTATTGCACATTGCAAACTATAAATCAGGCCAAAGATATAAATTTATTTTTACATGCATATGTATTGTTGCATTGTTTTGGCTACTCACTGAGCCGTGTTGTGTGCACACCCCTCGACGTCGAATATTTTTAGTTGATGATGCAGGTTACACAGTCGAAGATTATATGAACGCGTCTACATACGGGAATATAGCAGCCATGGACGCTGGATCTGAAGATGATACACACGACTCCTCTTGCGAGTGCAACTCGTGTGTATTTGTCTAGATATTTTTATAGGTTTCTTTATTGGATTTATAAGACATGTATTTGGTGTTTAAATATTTATGTCTCAGTTAAACACAGAATAATTTACTATTTAATTAATGGTATCATCTTAGTTCTCAGTTCATTTATTTATAAGATTTCCGCTATTGTGTATTTACTCTGATTATGATTGTGGGTGTGTGTAAAGTTTGGATAATGCGGGGATGACTTATTAGAGATCCTGGTTGAACCGTTGGTTATTTAGCGGTTCATCACACCATTCTGGACAGTGTGGAATTGAGGTGTGACAGCTAGAGCAGAAAGAGTTGTAGTCGAACAAATTGAATAAACAACCGAGCAGTTGATTGCTGAATGAGTTGCGGCAGAAATTGCTACAGCTCAGGCGAAAGAGGAAACAATGGTGATAAATCTAGCGGCAGCGGCTCCCGTGGCACCACAAGTCATACATACACCAACCACTGTGCAAGTCGCACAGGCTATGCCAATAGTGCCGGTTGCGCATAATCTTTTAATTCTACAAGTTGTTCAGATTGTGACGACAAATATGCAACAGCAAGTTCCCCAGGTAGCGTCAGAAGTCAGTTCTCAAACTGCAGCCCTGGAGGACATGATCAAATGACTTCAAGTCAGACTTATGGAGGTCAATAAAAGAAAGTTCACATACTACTCAATTAGCCAAAAGAAGGAATATAGCACTGATATGGCGTTATCTCTATAATTGATGAAGGTGCCAGTTCCAAAACACTCCACTCTCCCTGAGTTGCATACATACAATAGTACCAGAGATCCTCAGGCTCATTTCGAACATTTTTCAACAAAGATGCTTCAACATAATTACCCAGATGCCATTCTATGTTGTGCTTTTCCGTCTACTCTGCAAGGCCTTGGACGACTCTGCTTCAATAACCTATCTACCCATTCCATTCACAATTTTAACCAGCTTAGAGACCTACTCTTCGAACATTTCCAAACCCAAACTGGTCCACTGAAAACCACATTCAACTTGCTGAATGTCAAGCAGAAATTAGATGAAACCCTTCGAGCATTTTTAAACCAATTCAACCTCAAGGCCCTTTGTATCAGAGGAGTAAGTGATGATGGGAAGTTTACCACACTCTTGGAAAGAGTTGTAGATCCTGATTTGAAGAAGTCATTACATAAGAAGCCTCTAAAGGATTTGTCAGATCTTTGTGCACATTGTGATAAATATGCTCGTGTAGAAGAAGCAGCCAATACAGAAATCGCCCTGAGGAAAGGAAAGATGGCAGCTACTACAGACAAGAAAATAACATACCTACCAATAGAGAAAGCAGCCACTCTGACCACAAACAAAAAGTTCAAAACAAGGAAAGATGGTTTTCTTAGTAGGTCGAACAAACAATTGGACTTCGTTTACCCCTCTGAACACTTCCA
>CM053275.1:34153972-34193361 GCA_028583415.1 Protea cynaroides
AGCCATTACATACTGTGGTGGTAAACCATGTATACCTCTGTGTTGTGAATGCTATGTAAATGTGCTCATTCTATATGTTGTGAAGTGCGTAGAATGGTCTGCAAGATGGGTGTGCATAACATGATAGACCTGACCATTCTGTGGTAGCGAGGTGGTTGTGCATACGACTGTGTGTGTGTGATTGGGTTTCAGTGATTGTGTGATTATGGTTAGTAAATGAAGCATCAGCTCAAGGCAGCATCTGTCTTCAAAGAAAATATCTGAGAAATTTTTTTAAAGACACTGATTCACCCCCCGTTTCAGTGTCAACCTGTGATCAACAAGAAATGGGTTTTTGACACACATTTGGTTTCTTTCATTGAACTAATTTAATATATCATCAATATCTGATCATTTCATTTGAGGAATATTAATGATTTGGTTTCTGTGCATTTTCTTACTCAAGGCCCTTTAATACACCCTCGTGGGTAAGGGTATCAATTTGCTCGGTTTTGATTTATTGCTCCGGTTTTGATTCGATGGAAATGCAATGAAGATACCCTAAATTGAATCAATTAATTCAAATTTTCAAATCAAAATTGATTGGTAATTGATTCGTCTTATTTAGTTCCTAATCGGTATCTCTCTATTGCCTTTTCTCGTTAGTGTTGCCTAACAACACAACGTTCCCCCCACCCGCACATAGAGATGAATCAATGAAGGGAAATCTATAAATTATAGTTGAAAGAGTATGAAAATCCATCAAATTTGACATAAATAAAGCAATCAGAAATAAGAAAAGAAAAGAGAAAAAAAAAATATTATGAATCTAAAACCTTCAATCGATTTAACGGTTTATTCGATTTACTATCAATGGTTTCTCTGTTAAAACCAAAATTGAAAGAAAAAAAATCTTTGATTTACGATGTGAAATTCAACTCTTTCCTCTTATCTCATGTGAAGCTTTCAAGGAAACCTCCCATTCTACAAAGGAAGTCGGGTCATTTTTTTTTTCAATTTCAATTACAATTGAGTTATTATAAAACCACGCCCAGAGTGAAACTTCCCTCCATTGAAAACCTTTCAATCTGTCCGGGAAATCTTTTTTCTTTTTGGTAAATGCAGAATCTATTCAAAAGCATAACGGGATACAACCAAAGGATCAGAAGATAAACACTCCTAGATCCAATGAGAGGAAATAGGCCATGAAACCAAACCCACCACAGTTAGGGCCTTCCTAGCAAGAGTATGAGCTAAACCATTTAAAACCCTTGGAACAAAAGAGAAAATACACTCTTTGAACATAAATGAAATATGTAGAATATCCCCAACAATAGATAGAGAATTACACTCAACGTTCATCCCTTGAGAGTTAATAGTGTCAACCAGTCTCTTGCAATTAGATTGAACCACCACGCATTGCTAGTCATCTCTCCATGCCTGCAACAGAGCTTCACGAATGGCCAAGGCTTCCCCCATAAAAGCATCATTGAAGGATCAAGAATAGGATACAGCTTTTAGCACCCAGCCTTCATCAATGATAAAAGAGAAACCCAAACCTCCATTAACCGAATCCAGAGGAACTAGCATCTGTCGAAACAGTAACAAAACAGATCTAAAAGAGACATGAGTACAAGGGGAAGGAGAATTGACCTTGGAGGTCTTGATACCATATTCCGTTTACCAATTATGACATCACACGTGGCGGCAACAGCTAAGAATGATAGATTATCCAATCTTGCGGTGACACATGTGGATATCTACGTTGTGACCAGTTGTTGACACGTGCACCCTACATGTCACGATGAACCATCCTCGGTAGTTTGGTTGAGGCATAAGAGTGCTTTTCGAGTTATGAGCCACTACTCCCACAAGTGTATAATGGGTAGTTAACCATGATGGCCACTTTGCTGTCTAGGCTCACCCTTGGATTTACATCCAACGGTGATAACCTAATAATGTGGTTAAGATAACCACCCACACCTTTGCAACCGTTCAAACCACTCCATTCATTTTTCTCAGAGTTTTATAAAAGCAATGGTGGAGACCGAGCAAGGTACGTTCAACCTCTGGTAACCATCTCATTGATTAACTCAAACCTTATCCTACATTTCAAGAAGTGTCTCCTTTGTAAACATTTTATTCTGTTTGATCTGAGAATTGACTTAAGCATCGGATGGTGGCCACTGGACTACCCAATCCACCCCTCTATGCTTATTCTCTATTGTTTTTAGGAATCCTCTTGCTAGTCGTTGAGTACACTAGATAACTCATTCAACCCTGTTGCTCACTCTATTCGTGTTTATAATTTCTCCTAAGTCGAAGAATGTTTCACTGACATGACGACCAGATCATACTATTCAGTTTTCAGCATCAACAGATTGGCACCATCTATGAGAAATTGTTTTGAGTTTATCTTGAAATGGTTACCCTTCGAAGCGGTAACGTTTCTTAGCATGAAGCTCATCCTGATGGCCAAGAAGTAAATCAGGATGAAAGGCAGAATCAATCGCTAAACACGGTTCAATTGCCCATCGCTGGAGTTTCTCTAGTAGAACTCCCTCCACTACGAACCATGGCTGTGGCAGAGCAAATGCAACTTTTCAACAAGCAGCTGGAAGAAATAAAGCAAATGATTATGCCGGTAGAGCAAATCCTGCCAATCAGGTCTTGACACATAGCTAAAAGAAAGCCCAGTCATCAGTTTGTGAGGTTGGTGGCACAAATATACCCCAAAGACGGCCACACCATTGACAGACTGGGGGCCAACTATAATCTTCATCCAGCAGCTCCACCAAACAATCAAAGTCAAATCGAATATCAGTTCATAACAGAATTGAAAGATCAATACATGACAGACTTGGGGAGGAGCCTTTAAACCTCCCTGTCCATGAGAGGTTGGGAAGACGAGCAGTTTTGCATCACTCTCTTAGTTCTCGCTCCATCAATGCTGATGTTTAAGCAAGGCTAGATGTGGCTAGAGCAGAAAGAGTTGTAGTCGAACAAATTGAATAAACGACCAAGCAGCTGATTGCTGAATGAGTTGCGGCAGAAATTGCTACAGCTCAGGCGAAAGAGGACACAGTGGTGATAAATCTAGCGGCAGCGGCTCCCATGGCACCACAAGTCATACATACACCAACCACTGTGCAAGTCGCACAGGCTATGCCAGTAGTGCCGGTTGCGCATAATCTTTTAATTCTACAAGTTGTTTATATTGTGACGACAAATATGCAACAGCAAGTTCACCAGGTAGCGTCAGAAGTCAGTTCTCAAACTGCAGCCCTGGAGGACATGATCAAATGACTTTAAGTTAGACTTATGGAGGTCAATAAAAGAAAGTCGACATACTACTCAATTAGCCAAAAGAAGGAATATAGCACTGATATGGCGTTATCTCTAGAATTGATGAAGGTGCCAGTTCCAAAACACTTCACTCTCCCTGAGTTGCATACATACAACAGTACCAAAGATCCTCAAGCTCATTTCCATCATTTTTCAACAAAGATGCTTCTACATAATTACCCAGATGCCATTCTATGTTGTGATTTTCCATCTACTTTGCAAGGCCCTGCACGACTCTGCTTCAATAACCTATCTACCCATTCCATTCACAATTTTAACCAGCTTAGAGACCTACTCTTCGAACATTTCCAAACCCAAACTGGTCCACTGAAAACCACATTCAACTTGCTGAATGTCAAGCAGAAATTAGATGAAACCCTTCGAGCATTTTTAAACCAATTCAACCTCAAGGCCCTTAGTATCAGAGGAGTAAGTGATGATGGGAAGTTTACCACACTCTTGGAAAGAGTTGTAGATCCTGATTTGAAGAAGTCATTACATAAGAAGCCTCTAAAGGATTTGTCAGGTCTTTGTGCACATTGTGATAAATATGCTCGTGCAGAAGAAGCAGCCAATACAGAAATCGCCCTGAGGAAAGGAAAGATGGCAGCTGCTACAGACAAGAAAAGAACATACCTACCAATAGAGAAAGCAGCCACTCTGACCACAAACAAAAAGTTCAAAACAAGGAAAGATGGTTTTCTTAGTAGGTCGAACAAACAATTGGAGTTCGTTTACCCCTCTGAACACTTTCATTACCGACATAATGTACAATCTAAATGACACAAGCAACGCTCTGCCTCCTCCTCTAAAAATGATCACGGATCCTAGCGAAAGAACCAAGGAGAAATTCTGTATGTAACACCATGACCACGGTCACACCACTGATAAATGCAGGGCACTTCGTGTTGCTATCGAGTAGCTCATTCAGCGAGGACACCTGAAAGAGTACGTAGGTGGATCACGACCTACGAAGGGGAATTTCAAGTTTGCTGAGCCCAATAGCTAGTCATATAAAGGAAAATAGCCGATGGATTGTAAAGCAGAAGTGGGCAACAAGGTGACCAATGTAGATAAAGATGATCTAGATGTTGATTCAAAGCTTCTTCTCTACTCAAAATCGTAGGCAATCCATGACCTATAGGGATGATAGTCAAGGTCCCTCATAGATTAGATGAGTCCAGAAGATGTGTGGTGGGTTGTTTGCAAAATTACGTGACTCTTACAATGCTGGAGGAAGAATTCAAAAAGAAATGTAGTTTGAAACCCGTTTATCTAGCGGTAGGCCCTTTCTTGCTGGGGGCGCCTTGTAGAGCTCACCGAGCCCTTCGAGCAGTTCGTCGACTTCTACCCGTCGAGCTATCCCTTTCAAAGGATACCTGGCCCGGACCAACAATATCAACAAGTGTCAGTAGCGGGACGTTCTGTCAATCGGGGACTGTTTTTGGTGACAACACCTGGAGATATCAGAAGTGAGAATGCTGACATGAGTAACGATAAATCCTAAAGCAAAGCAAGCAAGGGCGGTGGGTGGGCTTGGTAAAGAAAGAAAACAAACCTAAAGTGCATTGAAGCAGTGGATCGATCGAAAAAGAAGGCATGCAGCAGCGCGGCAGCTAACACTAGAACTTCACGTGGCAAAGGCGGCTATCCGTTCATTTTCCTAATGGAAGAAATTGGACCCCCGACCCTACAAGATCTCTTGGTTCAAGAAAGGGAATGAGGTCAGGCTTCACTCGTCTTGTCTTATTTCTTTTACAATTGGCAAACAACTAAGGACTCGATATTTCAGGAGGTGTTTACATATTTTTAGATCTTTTCGAAATTCCAATAAGAAGTGCCCTATTTGGTTGTTCCCGAGTCGTAAGTCGCCTGGCAAAGCCCCATCAGCTGGGGGCCTCAAAACAGATCAAGCAGGAGTTTCAGTCAGAATCACGTAGGTTTTCAGGCTTGTCTGCGACATGATTGGAAGCACCAGAACTTAACGGCAAGGGGTACCACCTATTGTAGCCGAATTGGCCTCATCTTCCAAAATTAGTGAATCTTCTTTCTGTTACTTTCCTAGCCAAAAATCAAGTTCAAAACCCAGCAGCCCCCCTCCGCTGAGAAGAATTGGGAAACCAGAAGCCAAATGCCAACTGGCTTTTGTCGATCATGAGTTTGCTAGTTGGGACTTCTACCAAAGATGAATAGCTATACCTAATCGCTACGTAGAAGCCACTGTCAGAGGACCTACATCAGGAAATTCTTCACGAAAAGGGTGCATAAAATATGCTAAAAGTATTTGCAGTGCCTCTACCCCAGGGAAACCATATGCCCATGGAGATGTGATTACATTCAGAGATAAAGACACGCTCCATATAGATTTTCCACGTGATGATCCTATGGTAATAACTGTAGTTATTAACCACAAAAATGAAGTCACACGATGCCTGGTCAATATAGGAAGTTCGATAGATATCTTATACTTCCATGCCTTCAAAGCTATGCAGATCGACGAGAGTAGATTAGAACCCATAACCTACTCCTTAAGAAGTTTTTCTGGAGACTCTGTTCATGTTAAGGGGGGAATCGAGTTAAATACTCGGTTCGGAGAAAAGCCTTGTCGAAGAAGCATCATTGTTACTTATTTGGTGGTAGATATTCCATCCATTCATAATGTTATTATAGGTCAACCAAGCTCAGCTACCCTATGAGCTTGCATTTTTGTTGCTCATCTTGTAGTAAAATTCCCAACTCTCAATGGGGCAGGACGCTGCAAGGTGGATCAACTATTATCATGAGGCTGTTACTTAACTAATTTGGATGATTTAAATGAGAAGTTAAAAGGTCACTCTACCAATAGTGTTGAAATAGAAGAAGACTTGCATGATGATATGGAACAAGAAAGGGGAACTTCTGCAGAAGAACTCGTCCAAATTCCAGTTTCGGAGGACGACCCAGAGAAATACTTTCACATAGGATCATCTCTCACTGGAAAGCAGAAGGAAGAAGTGATTTCATTCCTCAAAGAGAACATGGATGTCTTCGCATGGTCAGCTTCTGACATGCTTGGGATATCTAGACAATTAATGGAGCATGAATTGAACATCAACAAGTCATTCAAACTGGTGCAGGAAAAGAAGCAAAATTTTACCCCAAAGCGTGAAGCTATCATAAAGCAAGAGGTAGAGAAACTCTTGGCAATAGGTTTCATTCAAGAAGTCAAATACCCCCAATGGGTTTCAAATGTTGTAATGGTGTGTAAAGCAAATGGGAAGTGGCGTATATGTATTGACTTTACTGACCTAAATAAAGCATACCCTAAAGACTACTACCCTTTACTACGGATAGATAGATTGATTGATGCAACTGTAGGCCATGAAATGTTAACTTCCATGGATATATATTCTGGGAATAATTAAATAAAAATGTGCAAGTCAGACGAAGAAAGTACATCCTTTAACACCAAGGATGGCTTATACTATTATACAGTTATGTCCTTTGGTTTAAAGAATACTGGTGTAACTTATCAGTCGTTGGTGAAGAAGGTATTTGATAAGCGAATCGGGTGAAACATGGAAGTATATGTTGATGACTTCCTTATTAAGAGCAAAAAAAGTTCTACTCATATAAAGGACTTACAAGAAGCATTTGAGGTTCTCTAGAATCATCAAATGAAGCTAAACCCAACCAAATGTGCCTTTGGTGTTCATTATAGGAATCCTTGGCTTTATGGTGTCTCAGAGAGGAATAGAAGCAAACCCCACTAAGATAGAGGTAATCTTGGAGATGACGGCACCGACAAAGCTAAAGCAGATTCAAGAGCTTACAAGATACATTACGGCACTTGGAAGATTCATGTCCAGGTCTACAGATTGTTGCCTACCATTTTTTATAACATTGAAGGACTCTAAGAAGTTTGAGTGGACTCCAGAGTTCAAAAAGCCTTTGAAGACTTGAAGGAGTACCTTACAACTCCACCCATTTTATCCATGCCAAAAATGGGAAATTGGCTTTAACTCTATTTAGTAACTTCTGCCGCGGTAATAAGCACAGTCTTCTTGAAGGAAGTTAAAAAAATATCAATGACCTATCTACTACATAAGCAAGGTATTGCTTAAAGCCAAAATGAGGTACAAACCAATAGAGAAATCAGCACTTACCTTAGTGATTGCTGCTCGAAAGTTACGCCCTTATTTTTAAGCCCATGCCATAATGGTATTGACCAACAAACCGTTAAAGAAGATATTGGCTCGACCAGACATATTAAGTCAATTAATAAATTGGGCAATTAAACTCACCGAGTTCGAAATAAAATATCAACCAAGGACAGCAATCAAAGCACAAGGCTTGACAGATTTCATCCTAGAAATGCCCGTTGAAGAAAGTATAGATATTGATAGAAGTATGGAGGAGAAAATTCCAAAGCAACCTAAGAAGAAGGGTAAAGTAGCACCATTACCACAATGGGTGCTACATGTTGATGGATCCTCAAATACTTCTCAATTAGGAGCGGGGATAGTTTTGTTAAGCCCAGAGAATTTCAAGGTATGCATCGCACTGAGATTCGAATTTGATGCAACAAATAATGTGATGGAATATGAAGCGTTGTTGGCGGGGCTAAGACTTGCCAAAAGTTTAATGGTTCTTCAGCTCCAAATCTTCTGTGATTCACAGGTCATGGTCAACCAAGTAAAGGGAAATTATGAGGCGAAAGAACATCTACAATTATATCTCGCAAAGGTCAAATCTACACTTTCCCTTTTCTCTGAGTATTAGATTTATAATATTAATAGAAAAGATAATGTCGAGGCAGACATGTTATCCCGGTTACAAAAGGAAGACTTGGTTGAGTTGGATAAATCATTCTATATTGATGTTTTGACCAATCCAAGTACGAAGGAGAATCTTGAAGTCCAACAATTGGATACTTCAGAACTTAGATAGACCCTATTAAGTCATACTTAACTCAAGGGATTCTCCTAGAAGATAGGAAAGAAAGAAGACGCATCTTACAAAAATCTAAATATTATATGGTACTTGAGGAAATTTTATACAAGAAGTCCTTCATACGACCACTTTTGAGATGCTTTACTCTAGAGGAAGCTCAAATGGCATTAAAAGATGTACTTGCAGGCATCTATGGAAATCACTTAGGGGGTAGAACTCTGAGTCATCGATTATTAAGGCAGGGTTACTACTAGCCTACAATGGTCAAATATTGTAAAAAATATGCCCAAGAGTGTGTTCAATGTCAAGAACATGCAACATTATCGCACAACTCGTCAGAAGAATCACAATCAATCCATAGCCCTTTGCCCTTTGCAATATGGGGACTAGTTACTGTGAGGCCGTTCCCTTCATTACAATCAGGAAAAAGTCATCTACTAGTAGCAGTGGATTACTGATGCGTGTCGAGCGCAATCAAAAATAAATTACTCTACCTATAATGAATAGTTATGATAAGTAAAGGTCGATCCACAGAGACTAGTTAATCAAATTGTCTACTTACCAAGAAAATGGAGGTTTTCTTCTGCAATTTAATTGACAAGAAAATTAACTAACAAAATTCAATGGAAGATGATGTCGATTCAAGGAAATTTACTCACGGATGCAAATTGATCACTGACCCCATATAGATTATTTTCTATTCAAATATTTAACCAAAGATTATCAAAAAGCCTAACAATCCTTACCTTCCCTAATTTCATTAATTTGAGCCCAGCACACAATTTAATTCTTATCAATAAATCAATTGGTATTAAGCAATCCTCATGAATTTACTGATAGCATTACACTCTTGGCGGGAGTTAAAGATGAACAACAATCTAACAAGCGTCAGATTATTTAATTCATTCTATGTTTCTTTTAAGCAAGTAACAAAAATTTGGATCATAATTGTTCTGCTCAATTGCTACTTTTTCTGAACACTATAATAATTACGAATTATGGATTCTGGTTAGCAATAAATCACATAACTCAATCAATTAATAGGCCTCTTAATAAACTGAATCATACAGTCATTAACTTGAAAAAACAAAAAAAAAAAGACACAGATATTTGAATAAAAAAATAATTAAAATGAAGAACAAAGTCTCACAACTTTACTAACCGGATTGAATTCTCCTTGGATCGACTAAAGAACTTAGCTAGATATGATAGAAAAGAAAGACAAAAGAAATAAAACTATCTTCTCAATAATTCTTGGATTCTCTATTATGTAGTCTTTACATTGCTTAAATAGTCAGAGTAGAAAAGATTAAAACTGGTATGTCTAGAATTGGCAACCTTATTACATGAAAATAAAGATTAAACAAAATCCTCTTGCCTAGATTAGATAGAGAATCATTCCATTATTAACCAAATGCCACCTCTAGATTTGTCAATCTTTGTAATATTCCATAGAGGTATATATTCTCCTCAAGATTTTTGACAATCAATCAAATCCTTCCAATAGTAAACCTTCTATGTGTGATAATCTTCCTTCTCTGGTTTCAATTCAAATCAGCTTTCCAGATCTGATTTTCATATCACGTTTGATTTCTAGAATTCTTTCCATATTAAAAATCTGCATGAAATTCATAAGGTCATCATTATTAAGAATATCAGAATTTTTTTCATTTTAAACATAAATCACCAATACTTTCCACCAATGCCTTATATATAAGGAATCATCACAAATGAGTACCATAAGACATACAATATGTTAAATAAACTAAATATAAGGGAAATAAATATATAAAATTATGAAGCCTTCAAATTTCCCCACACTTAGCTCTTGCACGTCCTCGGGTAAACTAAATACTAAATTTTTTTTTACTTTCATCCCACAGCATTCAAAGAATATGTGTACCATGAATTAGAAACTAATTCAAGAGATCAAGAGAACAATATATGTCATAGTCAAAGGTCACTTAGTATGAGCAATATCTAACATACCAGTCTTATTCAAAAGGGAACATGCTAATGTTTAGTAGATTTTCTCTTGAGATTCTCTCTACTCACTCAAGAATTCAAGGTTTAACTGTTTCACTCAAGATCTTCCTATGAAGATACACTACTATAGGCTTGCTTATTCACCAAAATCTCCATTACTTAGAATACACACATACATGAATCAAAAGGTCTTTATCAAGATTGTAATGGGGCTAGGGTTTAGGATACGGATAAGAAAAATGTACTGACGTTAAAACCCAAGAAACTAATAGAGCATTAAGACAAAAAAAAAAAATTGAGTAATCAAAATGATAAGGGTTCATAAATAAAGCTCTTCAATAAAACATCCAAAACTCCAGTTTCTTTTTCTTTCATTCTTTTTCTTTTCATTTGAGAACTATGCTTTGCTATTTGAATTTTTTTTTCTTTTCTTTTAGAAGAGCATGGCATTTCAAACATAACAAGGACCATTACATCCCACTTCTTGACATACAACCATCACTTCTGAGAATAGCACCCCCACACTTATTCAATACATATCTTTCTCAAACCCATTAAATAATTCTCAATGCTTTACTAGCTCAAAGGTTGGTAAAACATGAGAAAGACAAACAATTCAAGGCTCATGGTTTAGGGTTTAATGAATAATAAAGTTTAAAAGCTCAAAGTGGGTATTCTAAGGGTAAAAATATATAAGGTTGGCCATTTAAGCTAAGTGGTTGTAAAATCCTATTTGTCTTTATCTTCATGTCTACACATATCAATGTAATCTTGACACGATTCAAAGCAAGTTCTAGAGATATAAAAGCATAGTAGAATATCACTCTTCAAAGAAAATAAAGACTGACATAGATGTCTCAATCTAGTTTGGCTCAAAAACTTGCTTGGTTGGATTCCATCTACTAAACCTGCATGTTTTACCTCTAAATGCAACTATCAATGTTATTCAAAGCTCATTTAGCAAGTTATTTCAACTAATTCATATATTTAATTTTTTTTCACATTCAAATAGTTCCAATCCATGGCATACATATTCTCTTAGTCTATTGAAGTGAAATTTTTTTTTTTTAAATTCAACTTTTGAAAAAAAAATTTTCTATCAAATCATACAAAAATTAAAAACAAAACTTAAAAAATAAAAATAAAACAAAAGAGAAATCCTAATTCCTCCCTCCATACTTAAGTCTAACATTGTCCCCAATGGAAGTTAAAAATGTAATGAAAAGATGTAAAGAAAAGTAATTAAAAGTGATAAGAAAAACAAATCTAATTTCTTGGGTTGCCTCCCTAGCAACGCTTGTGTTTTATGTCGTTAGCTCGACTCAATACTCCTCAATCAAAGCAAACGGGATCCCCCAGTTGTACTTCGTCTATAGTATGCTCATAAAAGCCTTCATAGAATGCCTTGAGTCGATGCCCATTAACCTTGAAAACCTTGTTAGTTTCAAAACTTCGAACTTCAACTGTACCATAAGGAAACACATTAGTAACTTCAAAAGGTCCAATCCAACGAGAACGTAACTTACCAAGCATCAATTTAAGTCTTGAATTGTAAAGCAAGACTTTCTGTCCAATTACAAGTTGCTTCCTCATAATCCTCTTGTCATGAAACGCTTTAGTCTTGTCCCTGTATATGCTGGAATTCTCGTAAGCCTCAAGTCGTATCTCCTCCAATTCTTGCAATTGTAATTTCCTATGCATACCAGCATCGTCCATCTCCATGTTGCAACTCTTGACTGCCCAATAAGCCTTGTGCTCTAATTCTACAGGAAGGTGACATGACTTACCAAAAATTAACCAATAAGGGGACATCCCAATAGGCGTCTTGTATGTTGTTCGGTAAGCCCATAATGCATCATCAAGTCGAAGGCTCTAATCCTTTTTGTTTGGTTTCACAGTCTTCTCCAAAATAGATTTGACTTCTCTATTGGATACTTCGGCTTGTCCATTTATTTGAGGGTGGAAGGGTGTAGATGTTTTATGAAAAACACCATACTTATTTAGCAACGCCTCCAGTGGCCTATTGCAGAAATGAGTTCCTTGATCACTAATCAGTGCTCTTGGTATCCCGAACCTGCTAAAGATGTTAGATCTGATAAAACCTATAACAACCTTGGAATCATTAGTTTTGGTGGCGATTGCTTCTACCCATTTCGAAACATAATCAACTGCAAGCAATATGTAAACAAAACCAAAAGACGAAGGAAATGGATCCATAAAATCAATACCCCACACATCAGAAGTTCACATATAAGTATTGGGATTTGTATCATCTCATTCCTACAGGTTAAACTTCCTGTCTTTTGGCACTGTTCACATGTCTTACAAATGACATAAGCATCACTAAATAATGTAGGCCAATAAAAACCACTATTTAACACTTTCTTATCTGTTCTTTTGGGTCCGAAATGACCTCTACAAGCATAAACATGACAAAAAGTAAGGACAGACTAAATTTCAGAATCAGGCACACATCTCCTAATAATTTGATCCGAATAATATCTCCACAAGTACGGATCATCCCATACATAGTATTTTGACTCGCTTTTAAGTTTGTCCTTTTTTGCTCTACTTATTCCATTAGGTATGACTTTACCAACTAAATAATTTACCAGATCAGCATACCATGGAACCATACTTTGTAGAGTGAATAAATGTATCGGGAAAGAATTCGTTCAAGGGCTTGGGATTCTCTTCTCTTGCCAACCGACTCAAATGATCTGCTACTAGATTTTTAGCTCATTTTTTGTCTTTGATCTCAAGATCAAACTCTTGCAATAGAAGAATCCACCTGATCAATCTAGGCTTCGACTCCTTCTTCGTCAATAGATACTTCAATGCTGCATGGTCAGAAAATACAATCACTTTAGACCCAAGTAAATAAGATCGAAATTTATCTAATGCAAACACTGATGAACTTGATATGACACTGAGAGGGGGGTGAATCAGTGTCTGAAAATTTTCCTTAATTATTTACTGCTGCCCAGAGCTGATGGAGACCTAACTTTTTACACACACAAGTGCATGCAAATCTACCTCGCTACCACTCAATGGCCAGGTTTATCAGATTTGCACACCCATCCTGCAAGCCATTCCACGCACTCCAAAATAAATAGAAAAATAAAGACAATCCATAACACAGGATATACGTGGTTCACCAACACAGTGTGTGATGGCTAGTCCACGGAGTAATGCCCAACGGGCTCCGTATATACTCAATACACTTTTTTTTGCTGTCTACATAGCAGGGAATAGATACACCCAATTTACCCAGCATAAAACTAGGAGGGCACACATGTGCCAAGAATTCAGGTATCAAGTACCAGTGTTCAGCACACGCTGCACACCATGCTTAACCCGCACCCACGGGAAACAAATAATAATTTTCTTAGGCTTATAAATTTTCCTTACAATTTTCCCCCACTAGCTAGGTATCCACTAGCTAGGTATTCAATAATTGCACCTACGCTAGCATACAATAAATTGAAAGCATAAATAGATAAGGGACTTGAAAAATCTCACAAAGAATGCTTTCGAATGGCCAATAATATCTCTGAAGCTTCACACTGACCTTAGGTACTCTTCAACAACCTTCAATGTTGATAGAGATCGATTCACAGAGCACACCTTGTCCACAGGCTTCCAATCTCTTCCACACAACCCATAATCACCATGAATGTGAAAATAAAAACTCTACTGACCTCTCAAAGGGATTTAGCACTCCATTGATGCACAGAGAAGAGGTAATTGGTGATTCATCACTCCTATAGGTACGAAACCCTAGAAAAACCCTTTGTTAAGCTTCAAAACCCTATTTTTGATTTTTTTTCAGCCCTAATTTGACTCCCAACAGTGCCCAATAGGTAGAGCATCCAAAAATATGGAAACTGCAACTTGAATGGACCGATTTGGAGCTCGGATGAAGAAGTTATGGCAGTTTGAACTTCTCTTTCCTTTCATAACCACACACCCGCGCCGCACCGTAGCCGCGCCGCCGATGCACTGTCGAGCTCTAATTGGCTGATCAGAGTATCTACAATTTCAGCCGTCAGATTTGAGAAGAAATGGTGGGATTTGATTATGGCCTTTGGATTCGAATAACTAGCATCAGGCATGATCGGATAAGCTCTAGACCGTTGGATTAGAATCCGTCTGCCGCTAAACCGTATGTGCGCATTACTGTATCAGGCTTCATTCTCTATGCTTCTCGCTACATTATATAAAGTTACATCCGACCAACCATAAACTGCGATGGTATCTCGATGCAACTACAACGATACACCATAGCCCGCCTCAATCTAGTCCATCAGATTAGAATCTGAGAAGCGTGGCTCTCTCTTAGCCACCGATATCTGATCTTTGCTATTTATTATGCCGAAAATGCCCCTCACCTTTATTGAGAAGGAGCTCTGTAACCGGATTTATTTCTCTCTCTTAGACAATAAATCGAACACCTTGCATCCGAGCGCGATGGCCAGGACGTGTGCGCGGGCCTACTGCTTGCTTACGGCTGTGAGGCCTGCGGCTTGGGAGGCTTGCGGGTGACATGGCTGGTGGCATGGCACGCTGCCTGCTGCAAGCCTTGCTACCTTGGGGGCTAGCTGGTTTACGGCAAGGTGAGGCCATGCGCACCCATGCCATGCGTGGCAGTGGGCTTGCGGGCCTTGTTGCTTGCGGGCCTGCTACTGCTTATGCGTGTCATGGCCGACACCTGTTGTGCTGTTGCACGGCTAGCCTGCTGGCTGTGCCATCGGCTGACCATGTTGCAAGCCATGTGGTGCCACCAGTGGGTCCTCGGCCAAGCTGGGCACCAGTGGGTCCCACCCATTATTTCTCTCTCCTCATTCTCTCTCTACAGTCTCTCTCTCTTCATTCTCTCTCCTCTTTCTCTTTCTTCTGATTCTCTCTCTTCTTTCTCTCTCTTCAATGCCACAACACCAGAAATACGAAAAACATGAACATGATTAGAAAAGCTTCAGGAACACTATCGCATCATCAAAAACTTGGCCACATCACCAGTGGGGTCCACAATCACTCTCTCTCATCAAACTTGATGTAGAATGTCATTTAACTCGCTACAAGCCATCTGAAACACATGTAGAACACTGTAGAACACACATGCAAAGTTGCTCCATCTTTGTCATTGCACTGACACTCTCTCTCTTATACTGACACTCTCTCTCCTATACTGACACACTCTCTCCTGATTTCTTTGACTGTATGCTCATAAACACTGTCACATCAGCCAACTTGCCAACAATGACAACATAAAGTCCAACAATCTCTCCCTTTGGAATTGTTGGCAACTCATTCTGCCCATTCACTCTTTCTCCCCCTTTGATAACAAATACAAAGGGGCATGCCACATAGGAGTGCCGACCACATCTTTCCAATCCTATGGGTCCAAAAAAAATAATAAACCATTATATCAACATATAAAAACATCACAGGACTCCCCCTGAGATCAACATAAGAAGATGAATGATAACAAACATATGCATACACCACTCAATACATAAATACCATAGGACTCCCCCTGAGTCTATCATCGGGAGCAAAAGGATATAGCAAATACACACTTCTCCCTCTCACGCCAAGCACCTCACTGCTTAGTGAGCATGGTCATGCATAAGTCTTCGACACTCTTTGTCAGAGTGTATAAGTTTCTAAAGATCTCTGCCTTGAAACCAGAAACTTAACTTTGCTGGCTTTTTTATCTTCTTAGCCCTTATGAGTTGAAAACTCAATTGCTCCACTGGTCTTCACCTTCACCTATCACAACACATGCTATACAAGAGGTACTTGAAGGGATATCCATTAAAAAAAACATCTGTAGCACTCAACAACAACCATAAGTTATTAATTTTCTTCTCCTCTGCACTCAAATAAAAACAGTACAACTCCCCATATCACTGGTGCAAAGAAGGCCACACTCTGACACTGTCATGGATGACTGTAGTAATTGTTTCTGATAACATATTAATGCAAAGAAGTATTTCTAGCTGCCATACTCTGATTGACAATGTCTGCTCCACCAAGATGTAATAACACAAGGAATTATACCATTCACCTAATGATTTTAAGCACTTACACTCTTTTGCAATCAACATAGTCTGTCTGGGGGCAAGAATGAACATGTAGTAAGCTCCCCTCTCCATGTGCACCGTAGTGCACCTAGTGCCTAGGAGGTGTGTTCCCTCTCACACCCAACTTGGGTGGTGTAGGGGTGGTAAGTGTTTCTATGTGCCTTTCTCTCCACATTGCATGACCATTCACCTTGGCCCTTTGTTTGGGCTTCTCCACAGACGCTCTTTTCTGACAATGCCTGTCAACTAGCTCAGCCACAGTCCTCTGTCTCTGTCTAACCACACCAATTGAAGACCTCTCTACTGTCTTCTTTCTCCATACACTGTACAAAGCAATATGAGATTGATCATTGAACTGAGAGCACGCCTTGGCCTATTTTCTGAATTGGCTTCTTGAACCTCTTCTTTTTTTTAGTTCTAGAAAGCTGATAATCTCTCTCTGCATGAGCAAGCTAGGGGGTGAGGACTACCTTGCATCGCTTGGCCCAATGCCCAAGTGTATGGCATCTAAGGCACTCAACTGGCCTCATCTGGGGTGACGTAGATGTCTTCCTTCCATAATTACTAACATAAAATCTGGATGTGTAATTTACACTCCTACGCCCATACCCATTGCACCTGTGACAATATCCATGAAAATATAACTGTCTCACAAGGGAATGTCTATGCCAACTAGGTGTGGGTCCATGCCTCATGGTGTGTACGACCTGTCCCTATTGGAAAACCCTCCTGCCTGTGCCTTTGATGACTGGACCTACTGAATCTGCTCTGCTCAACTGGTCTCTGCTGATGAATTCTATTAATCCTGTCACTCTGCATACTGTCTGAGCTCTTTGCTGATAAACACCTTTACACTGTGCCTGGTGTGATGAAGGTCTTGCATTACTGTGCCTCTGCACTCTCTTCCTCTGTCTCTTACTTTGGGTCTTTATCTGTAATCTGCTTGAGCTTTGTAATTGTGGCCTACTAGATGTCTCAACATGCTCTGTAGTAGAATCAAAACTGATGGTAGATGGACTTTGACAATTTCCACTCTGAGCTGTACATCTGGTGATCTCCTCAACCACTGATGGGATGCAACTCTGGCTCATCTGCACCTCTATCAACTGAGCTCCCAATGTAGTGATCTCCATCTCAAAATCCCTACACATCTCATCTCTGCTGATGACCTGAGCCTCTAAAGTTGTAATGACAAAGCTGAAGTCCTTTACTTGTGTCTTCAAAATTGAAATAGTCACATTTGTACTATGAAGGTCACAAGATACAACTGTGAGTCTCTCTCTCTCAAGTCTCAAGTCATCTTGAGCTACTCTCAGCTCTCTAGTCAAGTCAATCTCTAGAACAAGATCCTCTATTCGGATAATAGAGCACTCATTTGAACTCCCATTATCTACCTCTAAAGTGGAATCAATGTCTAGTGATGCATGAGCTTTTAAGGCAGACTCATCTCCATATAAACTTTATATTCTATCCCATAGTGTCATTGCTATCTCGCATCCACTAACTCAAACTTTCACACAATCTTCCAATCCATCCTTGATTGCATTCTTTGCTGTAGACTCATACAGGGCATCCACCTTCGCAATACTAACTGCCAGCCATACATCAAAGCCAAGAGAACCTAAATACATTTCCATCCTTCTCTTCCAGAACACATATTCTGTTCCATCAAATAGCGGGGGCTTGTTAAAACCTTCACCTAGTGCCATGACTGTCCTCTGATCACTCAGCTACTGATTAAGCTGTCACTGAGCCTAGTGCTCTGATACCAATTGATGAACTTGATATGACACTAAGAGGGCGGGTGAATTAGTGTCTAAAAATTCTCCTTAGTTATTTACTGCTGCCCAGAGCTGATGGAGACCTAACTTTCCACACACACACACAAGCGCATGCAAATCTACCTCGCTACCACTCAGTGGCCAGGTCTACCAGATTTGCACACCTATCCTGCAAGCCATTCCACACACTCCAAAATAAATAGGAAAATAAAGACAGTTCACAACACAGAATATACGTGGTTCACCAATACAGTATGTGATGGCTAGTCCACGGAGTAATGCCCAACGGGGTCCGTATATACTCAATACACTTCTTTTTGTTGTCTATACAGCAGGGAGTACATACACCCAATTTATCCAGCATAAAATTAAGAGGGCACACATGTACCAAGAATTCAGGTATCAAGTACTAGTGTTCAGCACACGCTACACACCATGCTTAACCACACCCACGGGAAGCAAATAATAATTTTTTTAGGCTTATAAATTTACCTTACAATTTTCCCCCACTAGATAGGTATTCAACAATTGCACCTATGCTAGCATACAATAAATTGAAAGCATAAATAGATAAGGGACTTGAAAAATCTCACAAAGAATGCTTTCAAATGGCCAATAATATCTCTGAAGCTTCACACTGACCTCAGGTACTCTTCAACAGTCTTCAATGTTGATAGAGATCGATTCACAGAGTACACCTTGTCCACAGGCTTCAAATATTTTCCACACAACCCATAATCATCATGAATATGAAAATAAAAGCTCCATTGACCTCTTAAAGGGATTTAGCACTCCATTGATGCACAGAGAAGAGGTAGTTGGTGATTCATCACTCCCATAGGCACAAAACCCTAGAAAAACCATTTGTTAAGCTTCAAAACTCTATTTTTGATTTTTTTTCAGCCCTAATTCGACTCCCAACGGTGCCCAATAGGTAGAGCATCCAAAAATATGGAAACTGCAACTTGAACGGACCGATTTGGAGCTTGGATGAAGAAGTTATGGCAGTTTGAAGTTCGGTCAGTCAAAAATAAGGAAAGAGAATCTTTCATTTCATAACAGCACACCCGTGCCGTACCGTAGCCGTGCCGCCGATGCGCTGTCGCACTCTGATTGGCTGATCAGAGTATCTATAATTTCAGCTGTCAAATCTAAGAAGAAATGACAGGATTTGATTATGGCCTTTGGATTCGAATAACTAGCGTCAGGCATGATCGGATAAGCTCTAGACCGCTAGATTAGAATCCGTCTGCCGCTAAGCCGTATGCGCGCATTACTGTATCAGGCTTCATTCTCTATGCTTCTCGCTACATTATATAAAGTTACATCCGAGCAACCATAAACTGCGCGATGGAATCTCGATGCAACTACGACGATACACCATAGCTCGCCTCAATCTAGTCCATCAGATTAGAATCTGAGAAGCGTGGCTCTCTTGGCCACCGATATCGGATCTTCGCTATTTATTATGCCAAAAATGCTCCTCACCTTTATTGAGAAGGACCTCTGTAACCGGATTTCTTTCTCTCTCTTAGATAATAAATCGAACACCTTGCATGCGTGCGCGATGGCCAGGACGTGCGCGTGGGCCTGCGGCTTGGGAGGCTTGCGGGTGACATGGATGGTGGCATGGCACGCTGCCTACTGCAAGCCTTGCTGCCTTGGGGGCAAGCTGGCTTGCAGCAAGGTGAGGCCATGAGCACCCATGCCATGCGCGGCAGTGGGCTTGCGGGCCTTGCTGCTTGCGGGCCTGCTGCTGCTTGTGCGTGTCATGGCCAGCACCTGTTGTGCTGTTGCATGGCTAGCCTACTGACTGTGCCATCGACTGACCATGTGGCTGGCCATGTGGTGCCACCAGTGGGTCCCACCCACTGTTTCTCTCTCCTTATTCTCTCTCTACAGTCTCTGTCTTCATTCTCTCTCCTCTTTCTCTCTCTTCTGATTCTCTCTCTTCTTTCTTTCTCTTCAATGCCACAACACCAGAAACACGAGAATCATGAACATGATCAGAAAAGCTTCAGGAACACTGTCGCATCATCCGAAACTCGACCACATCACCAGTGGGGTCTACAGTCACTCTCTCTCATCAAACTTAATGTAGAATGTCATTTAACTCGCTGCAAGCTATCTGAAACACATGTAGAACACTGTAGAACACACATGTAAAGTTGCTCCATCTTTGCCATTGCACTGATACTCTCTCTCCTACACTGATACTCTCTCTCTAACACTGACACACTCTCTCCTAATTTCTTTGACTGTATGCTCACAAACACTGTCACATCAGCCAAGTTTCCAACAATGATAACATAAGGTCCAACAAACACTATAGCTAAAAGCTCTTTTTTGGTTGTAGAATAATTGCACTGAGCCGCATTGAGTGTCCGAAATGCATAATGAATCACATAAGCTTGCTTGCCAACACGTTGTCCTAAGACTGCTCCAACCGCATAATTGCTCGCATCACACATTATCTCAAATGGCGAACTCCAATCAGGGGGTTGGATAATGAGACTCGTAGTCAATAAAGATCTTAGCTTATCAAAAGCTTCCTTGCACTCTTGACCAAACTCAAATGACACCTCTTTTTGCAATAGTCTAGACAATGGTAAGGCAATCTTTGAGAAGTCTTTAATGAATCTGCGATAAAAACCTGCATGGCCAAGAAACAAACGCACTTCCCGCACATTTATGGGGTAGGGTAAGTTTACAATTAAATCAATTTTTGCCTTATCGACCTCAATACCCTGACTTGAAACTACATGTCCTAAAACTATTCCTTGTTCTACCATGAAATGGCATTTTTCAAAATTCAGAACAAGGTTTGTTTCAATGCAACATTCAAGCACCCAAGATAAATTATCCAAACAAGCATCAAATGAATTACCATATACCGTAAAATCATCCATGAAAACTTAAATGCAATTTTCTATTAAATCTGAAAATATGCTCATCATGCATCTCTGAAATGTACCTGGTGCATTGCAAAGCCCAAAGGACATTCTCCTCAAAGTAAAAGTCCCAAATGGGCATGTAAATACTATTTTTTCATGATCCTCTGATGCAATCACAATTTTATTATAACCCGAATACCCATCAAGGAAACAGTAAAAAGACTTACCTGCTAATCGCTTAAGCATCTGATCAATAAATGGTAGAGGAAAATGATCCTTCCTTGTCATTGCGTTTAGCTTGTGGTAGTCTATGCACATCCTCTATCCATTCACGACCCTTATTGGAACGAATTCATTGACTTCGTTCTTGACTATTGTCACTCCAGACTTTTTTGGCACAACTTGGATTGGACTTACCCATTTGCTATCTGAAATTGGGTCAATGATTCCTGCATCCAATAACTTTAGAATCTCCTTCTTCACTACCTCCATCATGTGAGGGTTTAGTCTCCTTTGAGCTTCTCGGTTTGGTTTAGCACCATCTTCCAATAAGATTCGATGCATGCACATTGATGGACTTATGCCCTTGATGTCAGCTATAGTCCAACCGATTGCTGTTTTGTTGTCCCATAGCACTCTCGAAAGCCTCTCTTCTTACACACTTGTCAAGTTCTTTGTAATGATAACAGGCAATAAATCATCATCTCCTAGATAAGCATACTTAAGGTGGTTAGGAAGAGGTTTTAGCTCCAAGATTGGTGCCTGCATAACAGAAGGTAACAGTTTGTCATGAGATGGTATTAAATTCAATTTCTTAACTTCATACTCTTTAGTAAATGGAGGTAATGACTGTAATGCCATAATCATTTCTTCAATCTCAGGACTCAGATGCATTGTTGTATCAGTCTTTCTCAATCCTTGAATAACTACCACGTCCAGCTCATCCTCATAGCTCAATTCAAAAACCTCTTGTACAAACACATCAACTATATCAATAGAAAATACAGATTGAACATCAGAGTGAGGATACCTCATAGCCTCAAATATATTGAATTTGACAATTTCTCCATCGAACTCCATGGTAAGGGTACCATCATGGACATCAATATTTGTTTTAGCAGTTTTGAGGAAAGGTCTTCCTAACAATATTGGGGCAGGATTTGGGGAATTACTATCTTCCATATTTAAAATATAGAAATCAACAAGAAAAATTAACTCATTTACCTATACCAAAACATCCTCAATTACTCCCTCAAAATATGCGTTAGAACGGTCAGCTAATTGGATAATTACACCCGTTTTATTCAAAGGACCCAAATTTAAAGATGCATAAATTGAGTATGGCATGACGTTTATGGATGCACCTAAGTCTAACAGGGTACGTTCAAACTTATTATTATCAATCACACATGGAATTGTAAACGTACCTGGATCCTTGCATTTTGGGGGTAACTTACGTTGAATAACTGCTGCTATGTTGTCCCTTACACTGATTTTCTCATCACCCCTTAACTTTTTCTTTTAAGTGCACAACTCTTTGAGAAATTTTGCATACCTTGGGACTTGCTTAATGGCATCAAGTAGAGGTATGTTTATTTCTACCTTTCGAAAAGTCTCAAGAATTTCTTTCTCTTGTTCTTTCTTTTTCGATTTAGACAGTCTGCTAGGAAAATGGAGAGAAACAAAATTAGTACAATTACGCACAACTGGTTGAGATTTTACCTTGGACAAATTTACATCATCGCTGTCGGCTTTTGTTTCTTTTTGAACTGTCTTGGCCGAATCTACAGATTTAGCAATGAAGGGTTCAAGTTCTCTTCCATTTCGTAATGTAATGGCGCTTGCATTCTCACATGGGTTTATGATGGTTTGAGATGGTAATTTTCCAGATCCTTGAGCTTCAAGTTTGCTTACTGAAGTTGCAAGTTGACCAATCTGCTTCTCTATATTCTGAATGTTGTTTCTTGTCTCGTGTTTAAACTTCTGTGTATTGTTAGCCAGTGTCTTAACAATCTCATCAAGTGACATACTCTGATTTGCTTGCTGCCTAGGTTGGAATGGGGGTTGGTAACGATTCTGGGCAACTTGACTCCCATAACTCAAATTTGGGTGATCTCTCCATCCAGGGTTGTATGAGTTTGAGTATGGATCATACTTTCGCGGAGGTTTCCCTTGAAATCCTCCCATGGCATTTGCTTGTTGGACTGGTATATCATCTTGAAGTGTGGGACACATATCCGTAGCATGACTGGTGGCTGAGCAAATGCCACATGCTTTAACTGTTTGCAAATTCCCTACAGTCATTTGTCTCACCAAAGAAGTTAGATCAGAAATCTGACGTTCAAGGTCTGATGTACTTACCTCATTAACTTTCTTCGATGTTTGCTCTATCCTTGTACCAAATTGCTGTGAATTTACTGCCATATTAAAAATTAACCTTTCCGTGGCTTCTGGAGTTTTGTCAACTAAAGTTCCTCCACTAGTGGCGTCCACCAGACTCCTCTCCATTGGTAACAATCCTTCATAGAAATATTGAATCAGAAGTTGGTCACTAATTTGATGGTATGGGCAGCTTGCGCAAAGCTTCTTGAAGCGTTCCCAATACTCATATAATGTTTCTTCATGGTGTTGCCGAATTCCACATATCTCTTTCCTTATATTTGCCACTTTGGATGCAAGAAAATATTTCTATAAAAATAGGCGTTTCATCTCATTCCATGAATTGATTGTACCAGAGGGAAGGTAGTACAACCAATCTTTAGCATATTCATCTAAAGAGAATGGAAAAGCGCGTAGCTTAATTTGTGCCTCTGTAATACCCTGCGGTTTCATGCTAGAGCATACCACGTGAAATCCCTTCAAATGCTTATGTTCTCCTGCAAGCCTATGAAATTTGGGTAATAAATGGATTAATCTCGATTTTAATTCAAACGCCGCTTCTAGATTTGGAAATTCAATACACAAAGGTTGCTGGTTTAGATTAGGAGTAGCCAACTCTTTCAAAGTCCTGTTTTCAGCCATGGCTTCTTCTATTAGTAGCTCACTAGCAACTATATAAAAAATAATTGCTCCTTGTGATGTTGAAACCTGTTCTGCCAAAATTTTCTTAGCTTCTTTCCTTAATCGATGCAAAGTTCTTTCGGGTTCTGGATCAAATATCAATTTACCAGAGTTAGAAGATCGAGTCATTAACCAAGATACCCATACAATGGATAAAAAAAAAATAATAATAATAATAAAAGAATCCCAAAAAAAAAAATTCTGACCGACAACACAAAGTGCAAGAAAACCAAGTAAAATTAAAAATATTAAATCATGCTTTTTTTTTTAATGTTCTTCGAAATAAGCTTCTTGTAGTGCCCCTAAGTCGTCCGAAATTTCATGCGCAAGCAATACCTGTCGAAAAAACTATGGACACCTGAAAAAAAAAAAAAAAAAAAAACTTCACACAAAGGTAAGAACACAAGTGACTAAAAAAATTAAATAAAATGAAAAAAAATCACAATCTGATTAAAACTAGTCCTCGACAACGGTGCCAAATTTTGATGCGTGTCGAGCGCAACCAAAAATAAATTACTCTACCTATAATGAATAGTAATGATAAGTAAAGGTCGATCCACAGAGACTAGTTAATCAAATTGTCTACTTACCAAGAAAAAGGGGGGTTTTCTTCTACAATTTAATTGACAAGAAAATTAAGTAACAAAAATTCAATGGAAGATGATGTCGATTCAAGGAAATTTACTCACGACTGTAAATTGATCACTGACCTCATATATATTATTCTCTATTCAAATATTTAACCAAGGATTATCAAAAAGCCTAACAATCCTTACCTTCCCTTATTTCATTAATTTGAGCCCAGCACACAATTTAATTCTTATCAATAAACCAATTGGTATTAAACAATCCTCATGAATTTACTGATAGCATTACACTCTCGGAGGGAGTTAAAGATGAACAACAATCTAACAAGCGTCAGATTATTTAATTCATTCTATGTTTCTTTTAAGCAAATAACAAAAACTTGGATCATAATTGTTCTGCTCAATTGCTACTTTTTCTGAACACCATAACAATTACGGATATGGATTCAGGTTAGCAATAAACTACATAACTCAATCAATTACTAGGCCTCTTAATAAACTGAATCATAAAGTCATTAACTTGAAAAAATAAAAAAACATAAATATTTGAATAGAAGAATAATTAAAATTAAGAACAAAGTCTCACAATTTTACTAATCGGATTGAATTCCCCTTGAATCGACTAACGAACTTACCTAGACATGATAAAAAAGAAAGACAAAAGAAATAAAACTATCTTCTCAATAATTCTTGGATGCTCTATTACGTAGCCTTTACATTGCTTAAATAGTCAGAGTAGAGAAGATTAAAACTGGTATGTCTAGAATTGACAACCTTATTACATGAAAATAAAGATTAAACAAAATCCTCTTGCCTAGATTAGATAGAGAATCATTCTATTAGTCCCAGGTTGACACTGAGAGGGGGGGTGGGTGAATCAGTGGCCACTAAAAAATCCTTTCCACTATTCAGTTATGGCCTAATGCTATGCAAGGGCTGCCAAGAGCTGTTGATCAATTTGTGCTATGCTGCCTTGAGCTGATTACTTGAGACTCTCTCACAGTCAATCTGTCAAACACATTTCGTGTACACACCAACCACACACCCACATGTATCCATACCAGGGGCTTGGCCTGCCAAGCGTGTACACCCAGACCTGCAGCACACAGACTTCTAATGCACACTTACATACAACATTCACAGGACACGATATAACGTGGTTCACCAATCACACACTGTGATGTCTACTCCACGGGGCAATACCTTAACCAGGGTTTCGTATATACCCAATACTCAACAGTAATGCTACGGTTGCACCTACAACCCCGATGCTACAACATCAACTGCATTCACAGCTACAATTGTGTCCTAGGCACCAACCCCAACTCCAGTCAAGCACCCACTTGACATGGTTACACAATATGTATATTAAACATTCATACAAACCCTTCCCATATAGCACTGATACAAGAAATAGGATTTGTGTGCGAGTTTATCTCCCAGTCTTGCTCACTATTGATGCAAGCCTTTCTGTATAAGCATCTTGGCCTCCTCTCAGGCTCTACAGCTCATTCTTCCACACACTGACTCCATAGGACACACATAGCTGGTCCACACACTCTCTTCAAGCTTCAACGAAGCTTTCATGGCCTCACACTGCCAGTAGGAGTCTCTCTCTCTCTTGGAGAAGCTTCAATGGAGGGTTCTCACAAAAATTGCCATTAGAGGCCTTCTTTTCGAGCTCAAACCACTGCCAATTTCTTCTTCTTCGAAAATCCTTCAGTTTGGTATATTACGGGCCTCGATCCGACATCAGACGACCGATATATCATCAACAGAAGGTCGGCCAGTGAGATTATTCCAAAAGGAATCTTTCTCCCTGATTCCATGCGCCGTGACGCACCATAGCGCGTCCGCCTCTGACCCACCGTACGCTGCTGTCGAGTCCTGATTGGCAGAGATGGAATCTCCGAATACAGACCGCTGGATCGGTCAAGGAGTGGCGGGATCTCCTCGGGTCCCTCCGGTCGGCCTCATCACGTCAGGCGCGATCGGAAGACACTACAACCATCGGATGAGCATCTTCGGCGCTGCTTGTATCAAGTGTGTGCAACACTGAATAAGAGACTTGCTTTCATGCGACGCGAGCCATGTATTTATATTGCCTTCGGCCAATCAGAAGCAGCGCGATGGGATCTTAGCGCGAATCCGGCGCTACACTGAATCTCGCCTTTTTGTTGGCCTTTGATTTGGCATCTTGATGCCGTGGCTTCATCCGAGCCATCCATACCGAATATGCTCCTTTATGAAATGACCGAAATGCCCCTGACAATTTAACTAATGGCCTCTGTAACCATTAGTATCACCTACAGGGTTTCCGACTCTAGTAGGGTCCAAAAACCTAGCTTCATTGAGGCATAACGTCGAACAGTTGATGCGCGCGGCTGGTGCTGTGTGTGCGGCTACCTACTGTGCGCGCGGCTGGTGCTGTGCGCTCGGCTGGTGTTATGCGCTCGGTTGATGCTGTGTGCTCGGCTGCCTATTTTGCGCTCGGCTGTCTGCTGTGCGCTCGGCTGGTGCTGTGCACGCGATCGCTTACCGTGTGCAACGGTCTGTGCCGGCGCGCTGCCGCCATCGTGGCGCTGGCTTCGTTGCGGCGCGGCATGCTGTGGGCATGGCTGCCTACTGTGTGCTTGACTGCCTTCTGTGAGCGACATGATGTGCACATGGCTGGTGCTGTGCGCTCGACTGCCTATTGTGCGCTCGGCTGCCTGTTGTGCGCTCGGCTGGTGCTGTGCACGCGATTGCCTACTGTGTGCACGGCTGGTGGTGTGCGCTCGGCTGCCTGCTATGCGCGGCGGTGCGCATGGCTGCCTACTGTGCGCTCGGCTGCCTGCTGTACGTGGCATGATGTGCGCATGGCTGGTGCTGTGCGCTCGGCTGCCTGCTGTGCACGGCATGCTGTGCGCATGGCCTGCTGGCCTGGTGTGCACGCCACTGGTGCTGTGCGCTCGGCTCACTCTATCTCCTGTCCACTCAGTCTACTATGCCTGCTGAGCTGTCCACTCGCCCATCGTGCTTGCCGAGCAGTCCACTCGCCCTTGTGCTGTCCACTCGGCTCGTGCCGTTGAGCTATCTACTGAGCTGGCCACTCTGTCTGCTGAGATTCTCTCTCCTCCATATCATCCTGCCAATTGTCTAGAGGTTGCCAACAATGACAACACACACAATACAAAGTTGCCGACAACATCACAACTAGGCCAAGGTTCCAACAATCTCAACACATTCCATCATTAACCAAATTCCACCTCTAGATTTACCAATCTTTGTAATATTCCATAGAGGTATATATTCTCCTCAAGATTTCTGACAATCAATCAAATCCTTTCAATAGTAAGCCTTCTACGTGTGGTAATCTTCCTTCTCTGGTTTCAATTCAAATCAGCTTTCCAGATCTGATTTCACGTTTGATTTCTAGAATTCTTTCCACATTAAAGACCTGCATGAAATTCAGAAGGTCATTATTAAGAATATCAGAATTTTTTTCATTTTAAACATAAATCACCAATACTTTCCACCAATGTCTTATATATAAGGAATCATCACAAATGAGTACCATAAGACATAGAATATATTAAATAAACTAAATATAAGGGAAATAAATATATAAAATTATGAATCCATCAATTACTTCTCCTAGTAAATTGAAGCAGAAGCTGTGACTTCCACAAATGCAGAACATGTGGAGAATTTCATCAGAATAAACATAGTTTATAGGTTTAGAGTTCCTAAGGTATTCATTATGGACAATGGACCTCCATTTGGTGGCAGACAATTCAAAGCATTATGCGATGGTTTTAATGTAGAACATCGCCCAACATCAGTGTATCATACAGAATCAAATGGGCAGACAGAAGCCACAAACAAAGAGCTCGGATATGCCTTAGGAAGACGACTCATAAAGAATCGAAGGGATTTATGGTATGAAGAATTACTGAGCGTATTGTGGTCATACAGAACGATGAGTCATATAGCAATGGGAGAAACTCCATTCATGTTGGTATATGGGATAGAAGCAGTCGTACCGATTGAAGTTACCTTCCCCATACTTTGAATCTTCAATTATAATGAAGAAACAAATTCAGAAGATTTGTGCACCAACCTTGACTTACTCCCAGAGGTTCGAGAAGATGCAGCACTCAATATATTGAACTACCAACACAAGATAGCAAGATATTATAACTCACGAGTCAAAACTCGTCAATTTCAAGTTGGCAACCTTGTTATTCTCCGAGCATCTCTGTCGAAACCTTCCCAACAAGGAAAGTTACAACCAAATTAGGAAGGGCCATATAGAATTGTCGGAGCAACCAGACCTGACACATATCACTTGTGCACTTTAAAAGGTATGCCAAAATCTTCGAAAATTCTATCGATGTTGTAAAATGGTTATTTTATGAATAAAATATACTTTACAGTCGATCTCCTTTTTGTCTCAACTCTTACTCTATATCGCTCACTTTTTGTGTTCATAAGAATTGACCGATAAGGGGGGGGGTGCAATTCATCTAATGAACATTAGTTCGCATTAAGTGTACTATGTACATTCAACACGAACTAGGGGTATATATATATATATATATATATATATATATATATATATATATATATATATATATATATATATATATATATATATCCTCTAGCTTCAGTGATTGGACAAAAAGAGCTAATACAGGAAAATAGAGTTGTCAAAGCTAAACTTTGGAAAAATTGAAAAACTATTGATTATAAAAAAACACTGGGAAACGCAGGTTTTCAGATAAAAAAAACAAAATAGAAAAACTTCAGAGAGATACTCTAACAATATCTCTCTAACATCCTTTCTCTAACATCCCAAAACAAAAAACAAAAAGAGATTTGTTTATAGGATAGCTGTCAAGTTATTCAAGTAGAGGGTGCTAGTGCATTGTCTCCAAGATCAGAAGAGTCTTCCCCAAATTTGGAAAAGTCAAAACCTAAGATTTTGGACTTTATGAAGTCATGTAGCTGAAGAAAAGTGGCTACAACAATTTCTTGAGGGATGGAAGATAACTCCTCTCCCTCATGAATTTGGCTCATCAACTCATTTGATTTCTAGTATTATTAATAGAATGTTCATTCAAATGAATGAAGTAATCATCCAGATGATCAATCTCCTTCTAAACAAGTTCTTTTTCTTCCAATGCCTTTGCTTTTTGATTCTCCAATTCAACTTTTTCTTCTTCCAATATGCTTTCTCTTGTAAGGGCTTCAAGAGTCTTTTCTCTGGCAGCATGGTTTCAGCCATCATTCTATTTTTCTTTTAGGCAAAAGCCCCCTCCTTCATCTTCAACAATGAGTAAGCCGTTGTGTTAATGGCCTTTTCTTCATACTTCTCTTGAAATCAAGTTACAACTCTTCTAGAGATTCAAATCTCTCAGAAGCCATAGAGAGGGAAGCAATAACCTGTGATGAAAAACAATAGTGTCAAAATTTAGGGGAGAGGTCAAAATATTGCAGATTGAATGAAAACTTACACTTATAAGAGATGAGGCAATTTCATCACTTAACCATGGAAACGACTAATAGAGAAACTCTTTTCGATCGGTTGGAAGACAAATTCCTTGTAGAAGTTCTTTAGCGATCTGACCTTCAAAGAGACCACTATCAGAAGGTTTCACGGACCATTTTGGAATATAAATTCCTTCTATGGTGACTCTAGCGGATCTATTATCAGAAGGAGGAGTTTCCACAAGGGGAGAATGCATACCAGTTCTTTCAAGATGAGCAACAAAACGGTGTCCCATGGATTGCTCAGGTTCAATGAGTCGAATCTTGCTTGATTCCTCTTCCAAGAATGTTAAAGGAGAGAATGATCTTTTCCTCTTAGCCATAGAGGCTAATTCACATTCCATTGTAGCACGAAGTTGCTAAGAAATCCGAGTAATATTGTTGATAGATGGAGACCTTACCAGAATATTGAAATCAGGTCCAGATATAATGGGACCTTTTCCTTTAGAGACATTCCTTACATTGCACATTGGAAAAGTATCTGTTGAAATGTGATACTAGTTAGAAGAGAGAAAATGAGAGAAGTTTTAGATAACTATGTAAATGAGAAATCATACTAGGAATGGAGGGCGATTTTTCCTCTTTCTCATCGACATATGCATCGATTTGAGCATAGATGTCATCTGCATCTGCACTTCCCATAGAGACATCCACAACCATATCATGAAGAAGAGGCAAACGAAGTTCAGGGTTAGCAAGCTTAAGATGGGAGATCAGTGCGTCGGGACCTTAATTGCTCTCTAGCCAAAGCAAAAGATTTCAAGTCATACCCTAGCAACTAAGGCCTCTTGTTTAGGTTTTGGTCCTCAAAATCATCAGGAAATCCCCATTTGTTACTAATGGGGAAAGAGGTGCTGCTCTTCAAACCAATGAAGAAACAATTACGATGCCAAAATTGCAGGGAATTTCTTTAAAGACTCATGATCTTTGTAGAGTTTTTCCTACTACTAAAATAATACCATCCAGTGGGAACTTTCTCTCGAGTTTCCCGAATGGTTTCTTTCTCAACTTTCAATTTATAAAGATTTTTGAAGAAAGGGACAGAAGGAACATGTTTGAGATGCATACAAAACAAAAGAAGGTGGCAGCAGGAATTAGGTTGCACTTGGCCAAGGGAAATCTTATAATGCTTCAAGATATCCAGAATCAGACTTGGGATAGGCAAGAGAAAATCAGAAATTAACATATCCATGTACACACAAATCTCTTCGAAGTTGACGGTGCAGAGAGCCTCATCATTCTGAGGAACTCTGTACGTGCAAAAATCAGGTAGAGAGTATTTTGCTACCAATTCATCCACATCAAATTGCTTCATGGTAGACGGGGTCCTGGTACAGATGAAACCTTCTCCAAGGGAAGCTCCATGAAGCTTTACCCTCGAACGAAAGGATATTGTTCGGGAAGAAGACATTGTTGTAGGTTACTCAAAGTTGCAAGCAAGCTCATGTGGAGAAAGGTTTTTCTTGAAGAAGAAAGTCTCAATGAGTAAGAATTTATAAGCGTACGAGAAAAAGATAAGATTTGGATTTCAAACTTATGGAATCCGAAGGAATGATTATCAAAGAGATGGTTACATCAATTCTAAAGCGTCATGCCGTTTTAAGAAGAAAAAGCTACTTTACAGGTGGTGTTCCCCCATCCATCAGCAGATATCTATCATATTAAATAATAAATATCAAATTATTTCAAAGGGTGAGGTTCAAATTTTCAAATGTTTTTTAGAGAAGAAGAAGCATTTTGTTTTTGATTTTTGGAAACAATGCAAAAAGTTGGAAGAGGCCAAAGTCGAAGGAAGAAGTGAATATTTTATTGAAGTAGATGTAGATTTCCAGCCTACATAGTAAGTCGTTTACACTGAGTTAGTTGCTGTAAGTCATGCTAAAGATTAAAAGTCACTCTTAAGACTTACAAGACTTATCCGAAAGTTTAGCGATGTTTTTTCGAGCGCGATTGTTGAGTGTTCATTTGAGACTTAAGCTTTTCCCTAAGCTTAACCGATTGCAAAATCGTGGTATCGTGTTCGAAGATCAAATCTTTTATGGTTTCTGCCTGAGAATCACATTGCTCATTAAGTCTTTCTAGTTCTTTCTTCAAGGCAGTATTCTCAATTTTGACGTTAGACAACTAAAGACTCAAGGATTCCATCAAATTTGAGGAGTCATCTCTCTTTTTAAGCTCTTCATTTTGCAATTGCAATGCTTCTATGTCTGCAATTAAGGTAGCCATAGCATGAGAAATATTTGGGTTGGATTCTCTGAACTCAGCAACTCTAGCTAGTTTACATATCTCAACGGAGGGAAAATGAACCTCTCTAATATTAGAGGAATCCTCTAGAGTCATGATCCTTCTAAAGGATTACCATTTTTGTCAAAGAAGAAAAGATTACTCAGTCAAAGGAAAAATAAAAGATGTTCACATTAAGCCTTACTGAAAGGGTGATACACTGATATAAAAAAAAGAAGATATATATGATGAACTTGATATGACACTGAGAGGGGGGGGGTGAATTAGTGTCTAAAAATTCTCCCTAATTATTTCACTGTTGTCCAAAGCTGATGGAGATATATTCTTTTACACACACACAAGAGTATGCAAATCTACCTCGCTACCACTCAGTGGTCAGGTCTACCAGATTTGCACACCCACCCTGCAAGCCATTCCATGCACTCCAAAATATAACAGAAAAATAAAACAATGAATACAGGGATATTACGTAGTTCACCACCACAGTATGTGATGGTTAGTCTACGGAGTAATACCTAACGGGCTCCGTATTTACTCAACACTCAACTTTTAGTCTCAAACAAGACCAGGATACTAACCCTAGGTTTTCCCAGTATAAAAGTGAGAGGGCGCAACAACGCCAAGATTCAGGCTACAACAGCTAGTCTTCAGCACCCATTGCACACACCACGCTTAACCCGCACCCACGAAAAGTAAATAATAATTTTTAGGCTTATAATGATGCCTTACAATTTTCCCCCACTAGCTAGGTATTCAACAACTTTCATCTACGCTAGCATACAATATATTGAAAGCATAAATAGATAGGGAATTGAAAAATCTCACAAACAATGTTTTCGAATGACCAAAAATCTCTGAAACTTCACACTGCTCTCAGGTACTCTCCAACAGCCTTCAATGATGATAGAGATCGATTCACAGAACACAACTCATCCACAAGTTTCCAGTATCTTCCACACAATCCATAATCACCATGAATATAAAAAAAAAAGCTCTACTGACCTCTCAAAGGGATTTAACACTCCATTAATGCACAGAGAAGAGGTAGTTAGTGATTGATCTCTCCCACAAGGCACGAAACCCTAGAAATCCTTCTGTCTACCTTCAAATTGCTCTTTTTACTTTTTCTCAGCTTTTTTATGACTCCCAACACCGCCCAATGTATAGAGCATCCGAAAATATGGAAACTGCAACTTGAACGGATCGATTTGAAGCTCGGATGGCCAAGTTATGGCGGTTTGAAGTTTATCCAGTCAAAAATAAGAAAATAGAATCTTCTGGAGCAATTTCGTGCGCCCGCGCGACACTGGATAGCCTCCTGCTATATGCGTTATCGAGCGTTGATTGGCAGAGATGGAATCTATGCTTTCAGCCGTCGGATAACCTTAAAAAGGCAGGATCGCCCATTGTCCATCGGATTGTCTCCATCCCGTTAGCGAAAATCAAAAAGCCTCGAGACCATCCGATCTAGATCTGCTCTGCTGCGCACCTCAACAAATCAAAGGTGGACCTTCATGAAACACAAATGACCGTCATAACTTGCATTCGGCCTATCAGATTGCACGCGATGGCATCTAGACGCGATCTCGGTGCCACATAGTAGCCCACCATTTTCAGATCCATTCGATCTGGATCTTGATGACGTGGCTTATTATTAGCCGTCCAATCGGTTTCTTTATCAAATAACGATAATTGCTGCGTGGTCCTTTAACTTTTGATAATTGCAAAGAGGCCCTCTAACTTTTATACAATATTAATGTTTTCCCTGTATCACATTCACTCACCGAGAACTCCAATTTTTGGCATACTCCTGCAAAGCAGTCGAGTCGACCCCTTTCTCCACTTGTTGCACACGGTTGGTGAGTTCTTTGACAAGGTGTTCTAACCTCTCAGTATTTTCGTTCCCGGCATGGGAGCTATTCGTAGTTGGTACTGCAGCAGCTGGTACTACCAGTGATGGCGCAGCAACCGAGGGCGCAGCTGCCATCTGTTCAGCTTGAGGGACATTTCTTCTAGCCTGCACCTCATCCCGAATGCGTCGGGCTTCTTCGATGCGGGCTTGAGTTTCCTCCTGGAGTCTCATAGCTTCCTGATTTCTTGTTTGGAGATCCGCATGAGCCCGTCGGGCAGAATCTACTCGTGCTTGTGCATCTTCCCGGGCTCGCCTAGCCTCATTGACCCTCCTTTGGGCCTCTCGAGCTACCTCTGATTTGGTGGGTGCTCCCTTGCCAGCCCATCTAGTACCTTGGTTAGATCTCCTTTGTCGAGAGGCTGTTGAACGGTGGGACACGCCCAAAGACTCTTGACTGCTTTCTATAACTTCAGTAGGGTCAACTCCGGGGACAGACTGGGACAGAGGGTCTCCCCACTGTCTGCTTCGACCCCGCCGTACATATGAGTCCAACGACGGGCTCTCACCTCGCAGTCCGGAGGACACGACATGTGGTACAGATCGCCTGGATTGTCGTGATCTGGAAGGAACTTCCGGCACATCCACCGGGGGTACAGAGGCTGTTGGTATCCCTGTCGATCGTCGTTGTAACAACTCAGTCAAAGCTGCCAGCTGCTGAGCTAACACATCGAACTGTTCTCTAGAAACATACTGGGCTGGATCCGGGTTAGATCCACCTGCTCCTTCATTAGCTGGTTCCTCCTGACACCTATCTTGAGGATCTGGCACCGCCTCAGTTTCCCCTATGTTTCTAGCCATATGTGCTTCAGTTCTTCTGGCCTGAGTTTACCGTATTTTGTAAGAGCTTTCAGCCCTCCCCACCGGTGCCATACTTATGATTTGGAAACCTTGTTTAGGATAGATGAGAATGAAAATGGAAAATAGTGACAATAAAGGAAGATTTAAACTAATGAAACACGCCAAACCCCACGGTGGGCGCTAAACTGTTGTCGATGGAATCCGTAAAGGAGAAAACAAACAATATGGAACTCTCAACCAGAAACCAGAGCTCCTTTAAAAGGGGATTCCTAGGGTGTGATTAGTTGAATATCTTCCTACTAACTCCAAGAACATACATAGGTCACAGATTTGTGATAGGATTACGGTAGGGGAGCCAGGAGAAAAACTATCAAAGAGAGATGAAACTTTCTTCTTCCATATCTATTTATCCCCTTCTTGGACTACATATATATATATATATATATATATATATATATATATATATATATATATATATATATACAATTCATGAATTATCAACATCTTTTTTTGGAACTCGTTTTATCCCAGACAGTCATCATTCGTAATTTGACTGTATTGGGTACAGTAGACTAATAGACTGTCGACCCCCTAGTTCATGTGGTTACATCATGTCAGCCGCTTTTCGACCCCCTGTTACAGATCACTATATCATGTCAGCCACCCTTCGACCCTCTGTTACAGATCACTATATCATGTCAGCCACCTTTCGATCCCTTAAGATTACTTTTCGACCCCTTTGTGGGCCAGATATTTCTGGGGTTCTTCATCATTGTCCCTATTAGGGTTATGTTTTCAAGTAATATTTCACCTTTCCGCCGATTCAAACCCAGATCTTCTGACGCGACGGGTCAGATCAGAGGATTTAGCATTAATGGTTTTTGTCAGTATTTACGACCATTGATAGTGACTTTTCGGTGGGCCAGATCTTCCTGTCTAGTCATTATCCCCAGGTTGTGTCAGATCAGGCAGGGGTCGAACTTGGATATCTATCTCGAATTTTACCATAATACCTTCCTTTACAACGTCCTAGATGATCGCCATGTATTTTATATCCTGTGGTTAAGATGAATGCCACGTGGTTACCTTTGGTGACAGGCCTTTTGTGGATATTTCCCCCAACAGCCGTGGTATTTACTGCCAACATTAATCGTTTGCATGGCTTACCGTTAACCACTGTGAGTGACCGAGATCCACTATTAGTTAGTCACTTTTGGCGCGAACTGTTTCAGTTGCAAGGAACTACCCTTGCTATGAGTAGTGCATACCACCCTCAATTCGACGGGCAATCCGAGGTGCTTAACCGGTGTGTCGAAATGTATCTTCGTAGCTACGTCATGGACAAACCAGACCAATGGGCTTAGTTCCTTCCCTAGGTGGAATATTGGTTTAATATGGCTTACCATACTGCAATAGGCATGACTCCCTTTCAAGCACTATATGGGCGCCCACCACCTTCCATTGAAGTTGTCGAGAATGACTTATTCAACTGGGACAACTTGCTACGTACATTCAAGGAAAATCTGTTACGGGCTCAAGGGCTCATGAAAACACAGGCCGATAAGCATCACACGGATCGACAACATGACATAGGCGATTAGTTATTTGTTAAGCTTCAACCATTTCGTCAGCATTCTGTAGCTCACCAAAATCATCCAAAGTTGGGTTATCAATTCTTTGGTCCATTTCGTGTGTTGGTACGTGTCGGCCTGGTAGCAGCTCAAGAAATGTGTGGGGGATATGCCTCCTTTGAGTGATCAGTTTCCCTTAAACTCTGTTTGTTTTGATGAAAAATTTTACCATAAAATTTTATGTGATCCATTTTATATGTAAAAAAAGAATTTCAATGTTTGTTTCCACTAGGTAAAAGAAAAGCGAAACTCATTTTCCATCCTCTTATAAATCATTATATTTTAACTCTTGGAAATAAATATTGAAATTTTTTTTTTTACATATAAAATGTTACACTTACATCAAAACAAACAGAATATTGTAGGCTCTCAATAGCAAGGCTTAGCCCATAGCAATGGCGGTTCTCGATTATTGTGACGTATACTGGCAAGGCGGTGGGATACGGATTGAAATCCTCTCCTCCAAGAGAATCTGGAGGAGAGGTGGCGCCCCATTGGATGGATGACACCTGGGGCTTGGGTTAATCCGAGCCCTCCATCCAAGCCTACACCGAGTCGACAAGTTGAGCCGACAGGGGGGTGTGGGCTCGGATGGAGGGCTCGGATGGAGGGCTCGGATTCACTCGAGCCCCAGGTGTCGTCCATCCAGTGGGGGTGCCACCTCTCCTCCAGATTCTCTTGGAGGAGAGGATGTGGATCATGCCCTTATTTTCTCCTGATCCAAATCATTTCATAAATAAGAAATTTTTTACGAACAAATCATGGCCGCATCTTTGTTAGTTAAAATTTGTTTTAAACACGTATCGTGCTGTTGTACCGTATTTGGCCGTTTAAAATGCATATTGCCGTATTGGCTTCAAAAATACTTTAAAATACTCCATAGTACTCCAAGCCTTGCCGTTTAAAATGTGTACCGTACCGTTCCCATATCCGTATTTTAACCAGCATCGTTCATGAGTAATGAACGATTAATCCCACATCGTTTAATATTCTAATTGCTTTCTAGAAGTAACCAATGTGGGGTTAAAGGCTGGCCACTTCCTCATAATTGCTCCTAATTAAACTCATTATTGAATTACTTTTTTTCTCACGGTTTATGATTCGACACATCATAAATGTCATGTGTTTTCATTAATATAGGCATAATTCTTCAATTTATAGGAGTATGTTGCCGTTTTTTTTTATTGTATCGTATTATATCTTATTGGTTTAAAACCCATACCGTCTGTTTTAGTTTTTTTCCATTTTCGAAATCTTTAACCTTTTTTTATCACTGTACCATTCTTATTTTGCTCCGTTTAAAACCCATTCATTTTCGTTTCGTTTTTTTTCCGTTTCGGTTTTAACTAACTATATATGGACAACATTAGGGTTGCAAGTTTTACCCTGAAAATCAAAACCCGCCCAAACCCGCCCTGAACCCTAACAAGGTTGAACTCGGCCGGAACCCTGACAGGGCTGGATTAGGGCCCAAAATATGTTCAACCCTGGCAGAGTTGGGCTGGGTTAGGGTTGACCCCCTGGGTTGAGACCGGACCGGCCCGGCCCAACCTTGTATTGATATAATCATAATTGATTTCATTACGTTATTAATATATTATATTTATATCTAATTTAAATATAAATATACTACACATATTTCTCTCAAAACGGGCAAACCCTAAAATCTTTTGTTTGACTTTCACTTACTCTTCTGGCGCCTTTTTTTTCTGGTTCTTTTCTCCTCCTCTTCCTCCAACAATGGCATTGAAGAATAGTTGGAACAAAGCAGGCTATGTTGCTGATTTGGTCCCGAAAGAAGAAAAAAAAATCAGAAATCGAGGAGAAAGAAGTTGAGTTGGAGGAAAGAGAGAGGGAGAAGTAGAGGAAAAGAAGCTTTATGATTTTGCTGGCGGTGAACTCCGATCCTCAGTAGGTCTCGATAATCTTCTTTGCTCATTGAGATCATAATCTGCCTCTCCTCCCAAACCACTGGGAGGAGACGATTTGAATTCCCATTACAATGTAAGCAAAATTTCTATTCCCAGATTGGACACAAAACTGAAAATTCCACCCAATCACCCAATCCTTTGTAATTATAATTGTCTATGCCATCATCATTAGTAAATGGTTATCTAACAAGAGCTTTAGGATAAGTTTCCAACTCGTTAATCCTTCTGAATCCAACCTTTTGGGTTTATTGGATTTAGATCTAATTTTTAGTTAGGGTTTTGCTTCTGTTTTTCATGTTTTGGGGATTGATTACTCAGCATATTGAAAATTTCCCTTGTATTGTTCAAAGCCCATAATGCAGAGGATATGTTAATCGGTTCATCAGCCCAATCACGGCTAACCCGGCCTGACCCTGAACCCTGACAGGGTCGGATTGGATTGATGGTTTGTCTAACCCAAACAGAGTTGGACTAAACCTGAATTAGGTATAAGAGACTCAGGGTTGAGTTGGGGTTTGTAAAAACTCGACCGTATTGCAGCCGTAGACGGCATAAGAATTTCTTTACGGTCAAATCATGACCGAACTGTAATATCTGTTCAAAGTTCCGCCATTTACGGAAAGATTAACGAGCGGTCCAAATGGATTGTGGAGGAATGAAACCGCAAGGAGTGGAGCCTTTGACCAACCCC
>CM053275.1:35469361-35497861 GCA_028583415.1 Protea cynaroides
TCAAATCAATCTCAACCTATTAGTGAATCAAAATCAGAGCCCTAGCTCATCCAAAGTTTAAATCAATCTCAGCCTATAAGTGAATCAAATGCAGAGCCCTAGCTCATCCAAAGATCAAATCAATCTCAGCCTATTAGTAAATCAAATGCAGAGTCCTGGCTCATCCAAAGATCAAATCAATCTCAGCCTATTAGTGAATCAAATGCAGAGCCCTAGCTTATCCAAAGATCAAGTCAATCCCAACCTATTAGTGAATCAAATGCAGAGCCCTAGCTCATCCAAACTTCAAATCAATCTCAGGTTATTAGTGAATTAAATGTAGAGCCCTAGCTCATTCAAAGATAAAGTCAATCTCAGCCTATAAGTGAATCAAATGCAGAGCCCTAGCTTATTCAGAAAATCAATCTCAAAATCTTAATCAAAAGAGCCTCAGTTCAATCATAGAAAAGACATCAAGTCTTCCATCCAGACAAATCAATGCCGAGCCCAAGCTCATGCAAATCAACCTTGTATCCACAGCCTAGCTTCATACAAGAAAAAGTTGATCAGCCTACAAATGGATCAAGCCGGGTTCAAGCCTGCACATACCTTGTATCATGAGTTCCACCTCAGCAAGAAGAGATTCCCAGCCTACAAATGAGCCTTGTATTCACAGCCTAGCATCATATAAGAAGAGGTTTATCAGCCTACAAATGGATCAAGTTGGATTCAAGCCCACGCGTACCTTACATCATGAGTTCCACCTCAGCAAGAAGAGGCTCCCAGCCTACAAATGAGCCTTGTATTCATAGCCTAGCTCCATACAAGAAGAGGTTTATCAGCCTATAAATGGATCAAGCCGGGTTCAAGCCTACGTGTACCTTGCATCATGAGTTCCACCTCAGCAAGAAGAGGTTCCCAGCTTACAAATGAGAATCAGAGCCTTGTATTTACAGCCTAAGCTTCATACAAGAAGAACAATCATCAATCTTCCAAGAAGAACAAACCTTCTTGTTAGTCGAACTACGTTCTGGGCTTGATTTCTTAGACACCCTTAGAATACGTAGGCAGTTTAGGACGAATTACCCTAAGTGCAGCCCATTAAGCAATCTCACTCATATCCCAAAAATGTGGTTATTTATCTTTAGCCTTTAATTGGTAACAATCTCAGTTAAAGAGGGGCATCTGTAAGCACCCTATTTTTGCCACCCTTAGCATAAGTGAATCAATATGGCAGGTTTTTGACCTTTAACCCTAAGGTTGGTGATTCTATAATGCACCCCACAGTAGGGTCATTGGATATTACCTACTTGGATGAATATTATCTTCGAAATGAGACTGGAATAATCAAATTCTAACTTCAAACAAGGAAGATATCACAGTTGAATGTGCAAGGGCATTTATATAATTATCGTATGATGCATGCATTATCATTCAAACTTCAAGTCATCATATCTTGGTCATTTGATATCAGAATCAGATGATGCAAATCCCAATATTCCTTATTTTCAGTCATCTTCAAAGTGGACATGAAAAATCCCAGGTAGAAGTCACTAGTGGGCCCCATGCAAGCTTTCATGTAAAATTATCGTTAGAACATCAAAGCTTCATATCTTTTCCGTTCTACGTTGGATTCAGATGATTCCAAGGCCATTATTCTTCATTTATGATGTTCTACAAAGTGGACGTAAAAAAATCTCGGATAGAAGTCTCCAAAGGATCCCATGCAGAATGGTCAGCCAAATTATCAATAATTGGCCTGCTTAAACTTCAAAAATTTATAAGTTGGTCATTTCATTTCCAAATGAGATGATTCAAGTTCCAATATTTCTCATTTTTAATGTTCTATAAAGTGAACACAAAAAAAAAATTAGAATAGATGCTATCGGAAAATTCCATATGGAAGGGTGACAGAAATGGACTATGAAATGTCAACCTTAGTCCAAACCAGCTTAATCCAAATTTATCCAACTTAGTCTAACTTAAACCAATCCGGTCCAAGTTAAGCCAATCCCTATGCATGCAAGTTTTTTATATGTGTCCTAATGCATGCAATTTTTATATATATATATATATATATATATATATATATATATATATATATATATATTATATATATATATATATATATATATATATATATATATATATATATTATATGTATTAATACATTTATAAAATATGTATACATAAGAGAGAAAAATGAGGCCGTGGAAAGAGAGAGGAAAGAGAGGCCATAGGAAAGAGAATGGGAGAAAGAAAAAGGAAAAGAGAGAGAAATAAAATAAAATAAAAAGAAAAAAGAAAAGATCCCCTTCACGTTTTCTAGAAAGAAAACGTGAAAGAGAGAGGGAGAAAGAAAAAAAAAAGAAAAAGGAAGGAAAGAAAAAAAGAAAAAAAAAGAAAAAAAGAAAAATTTTCTAAGAAAGAAAAAGTGAAAAGAGAGGGAGAAAGAAAAAAAGGAAGGAAAAGAAGGAAGAAGAAAAGGAAAGAAGAAAGAAAGGAAAGAAAGAAGGAAAGAGAGAAAGGAAAGAGAGAAGGGATTTTCTAGAAGAAGGAGAAAAAGGAAAGAAAGGAAGAAGAAAAAACATGGGAAGGAAGAAAAGAAAGGAGAGAAGAAAAAATGAAAAGAAAGGATTTATTAGAAGAAAAAAGAAGAAAAGGAAGGAAGAGAGAAGAAGGAAAGTGGAGGAGAGGATTTTCAAGAAGAGGAAGAGAGAGAAAACATGTGGAATAGAGAGGGAGAAGAGAAAAGGGAAGGAAGAAAAGAAAGGAAAGAAGAAAAAAGGAAGAAAAAAACACTTTCTAGAAAAAGAAGAAAAGAAAGAAGGATCTTCTATAAGAGGAGAGAAAAAGTATAAATAGGCAAGAGAAGAGAGAGGAGGGTCTCTTTTTCCAGACCATAGAGAGAGGAGAACATGAGTGAGGGAGAAGAGAACGTGAATGAGAGAGAGAAAACGTGAGAGAGGGAGAAAGGAAGAGAGAGAAAAGAGAAAAGAAAGAAAAGAGAAGAAGAAAAGAGAGAAAAAGAAGAGAGAGAGAAGCAGAAGAGAGGAGAAGGAGGATTCATATTCAAAGGGGGTTGATACAACCTCCAATCACCCTTCATCGATGGTTTTGCTCGATTTGAGCACAAGGTTAGTACTCTAAACAAATTTAGAGGTCGTTAGAATGCTCGAATGCCAATTTTTCTTGAAAAAGGCTAATTTTCATGAAATCTCAATCATGAATGCTCTATTACATGCTTGTTAATCTTAGGATACCTATGTCTGACATTTTTCATGAATGATAATTTGTCTAAGATATTCAATGATGAATTTTTGAATGATATACAATGATGTTTGATATTTTTTGTAAATTTTATAAAGTGGTTTTCTAATATGAAATTTCCAGATTTGGGGTTCAAACTTAGGACGTACATCGTATATATTTTTTCTGAGATTTTAAAGCCCAAAATTTATGAGAGTCTCTCTGATATGTTATAAGACTATCCTAAAATTTTTGTTCCATTTGGAATTGGGAAAATATATCAAAAAAATTTCCTTTGACATTGCTATTTTTCTCGAATGTAATGCAATCCTCCTTCAGAAAGTTTCTAGACAAAGTTCTTATGGCCATAATCAGAAAATCCACTTAATATGAACTTTTTATACATGAAAGTCTTCTAAAAAATTGCACTAGTTTTGTATTTTTTCAATTTTTTATTGAATTGATATCATTTTTTAAGTGCATAGTGATCTGATTTTGAATCTGTCATGATGTACTGATTTGCATGATTGAAAATAATCATTTTTTACAATGAAAATATACTGTTTTAACTTATTTTTCTTGATGAAATTTTAGATCAGAAAGTTGTCTAGATAAACATATGTTTGTATTTAATTTTCATTAAGAATATAATTTTATTTAGAATTTATGGTGCAACTGGTTAAAAATCTGGAACAGATTTGACCAGTGCACATGTTTGGTCTTAGGGCATATCTTTGTCCTATGTTTGCTTTCTGTTCGGATTCAACTTCTTCATATGAAATATAATATATTAAGTCATATTTCTATGAAAAAAAGTTGAGTTTGTTTTGAGTTTCAGAAGACCTACTTATGGTCATTCTTGTGTAATGTGACAAATCTGAATACAGTTCATAGTTTTGTCCATTATCTGAAACCTTGTGTCACAATTTTAATAGTTTTGAGTCATTAATCTTCCCAAATTTCTTCATAAAAATTATATTTTTTTTCAAAGAAAATTGAATATATGTTTTTTTTTGGATAATTTTGTACTTTTAAAAAAGGTTTCATTGATGTCTCATTCATTATAACATCAATGATTGTTTAAGTGAATTCTGTAATATTTGGATAAATGACTATATTTGGAGCATTCATATGTTTTGTTTGGATTGTGCATACCATGTTTGTCACATTCTATGTGTTACTATTTTTGATAGAATAGATAAATTTTTACCATATTTTAGCAAAATCTTAATAATTATTATTTTTAAGTCTTACTATGCTTAGAAAATAGCATATAAGATCTTTCCTTTTTTGAAAAATTCATGTCATATATGCGTTCTATGATTGGTACTTACCATTTTGATATATAGATGCATATTAGATCTTGTCATATTAGATCTTGTCATGCTTAGATCTTGCCATATTAGATCTTTCCATACTTAGATATTACCATATTAGGTTCTTGCCTTATTTGCAATACATGCCATATTAGGGAGATTTTCATAATCTTACTATATGTTGTGATAGTTACCATATCATACATGCCATGCTTAGAATATTCCTTTTTTGGTAATAATTTAATTTATGCTGCACCCTAGTTGAACTGCCATATTTGTACACCTAGCAAACATATTAGGTGTGGGGACGTACATTTAGACACCCACATTCTTGGGAATGGCATAATGGGAATAATAAAAACCTTAATAAAGAAAGAAAATGCTTTGCCAAGCTTTCCAAAATTAGAGCTTAGGTTGAAAAGGTTAATTCAGGATGATTTTGCCCCTTGGTAAACCCTAAACCTAGAATAGGTTCTAAACCCTAAACCTAGAATAGGTAATCAGCCCGAACTACGTGGATTCTGATTCCTAGGGCAAACCCTAGGATACGTAGGCTTTTTGGGAGAATCTCAAATTCGGATCCACACCTTAGTCCACTCGGACTATCCATAGATCCAGTAGGACATCCACCCATCATTTTCGAACTACACAGATTCTGATTCGTAGGGCAAACCCTAGAATACGTAGGCCATTTGGGAGAAATCCAAATTCGAATCCAAACCTTAGTCCACTTGGATTATCCATAGATCTACTAGGATATTTACCCACATTTTGACCCAGATAGGGTTATCCACATTCCAACCCAGAATGGGTTATCCATATTTTAACCCAAATAGGGTTATTCTCAGATCCACTAAGACTATCTATCAGTTCGCATGGACTATCCACATCCTAACCCATAGGGTTTCTCATCCAATCAAGCATAAACTTCAACTTGAACAAATAACTTAATCATGCACAAGCATAAATTACAGCCATAAACTTTAATCACACTTGAACTACGATGGTGAACCTGATTTTAGGAATAATTTCATGATACGTAGGCAATCTGATGGATACAGATTTGGTTTAATGATATCAAACCACTTGGTTTGGTTTGGTTTAATAGATAGAGTCTAGCATAGGAAAGGTATAGGAGATCGATTTCGATCGAGTGGTTTGGGTGCCTAACCCCTTCCCATAACCGTAACCTGACACTTACTCAATCTCTGATGGATCAGAAATCCAATCTAAGGGTCATGAGTCAATCAAAATTTTACTTTATGGTGAGATTTTACATTTCTGAGGTCCTAGACCTTAATCTAGGTGGCAACTTCAAAAATTTCCATCTTTGTCCTCATAGGTGGTTTGGAGCTTGCCTCAAGGATAGGATCCTCCATGACTAGGTCACCAAGACGCATCCGAGCGATGGTGTCCCAGTTGGGCACGGATGAATCCTTTCCGTTCTCGATGACCTCTCCACCACATTCACGCCAAAGTGCACAAAGATGTGAGTCAAGAGACGTCCATAGGGTAAGTGCCACTTGTGGGGAAAATATCAGAAGAAGTGTAGAATGGTGTTCAGAATCAGGTATGGAAGGTACACTGATCTCCTCTGCACTAGACAGTCAGTCAGTAGCACACAAAACTGGTTCAGCTCCTCCCTATGACCAGATCTAGGAATGACATTGTGCTGCATGATCCTACTAAGAAGTTGAGGAGTAGGGTTGAAGGACAACTCCCTCTCCTCTTGCACCTCCCTTATCATCTCGGGCCGGGTGAGTCCTTGTCTCACCTGTATGTAGTCCTTCTCTGTCATGCCTAAGGACCTCTTGAGAGCCCTATACATATGCTCCCTATCTAGTGAGACATCCAATATAGTGGTTAGAGTGGTAACCGTCCAAGTGATGTCTACCCCCTTGACCGTGTTGGTCACTATCAACTCACCAGTTACCTCGTCCATTCATTGGCCAATGTTACAGAAGAAGTAGCGCACCAGGTTTGGATAGGTGTCATCTTGGATATACATGGCAGCTGTCCAGCCAAAGTGATAGAATGTGTCATGAGGCCAAATCTGGCCAACTCCTTGAAGTGTACACTATGGTCAGCTATCACTGGGCTCTGGCCAAACCTATCTTAGCATCTGCTAGTGTGATAGGAAATGAATTGGTCAACATGGTAACCCTGGGCTACTGGCTCAGCCTCTCTCCTAGGAGGCATAATGTCAGAAAAGAGAAATAGAATGGAAGACTTAGATGCACAAATAGAGAGGCATGAAATTGCTAAGATGCATTAAAATGGATGCATGGAATGCATAAGTGCAATGCATGATTTTAATGACTCTGATCTATCCTATAAATTGGGGGTAACTGTAAACCCCAAATTAGAGGAAGTTGTGGATGGCTCGTTAAACCTATCTACTTGTTATTACCCTTGTTAACTATGTTACCAGGTGAATGTTGGGGCGATTCATGAAATGTAATGAGAATGAGATACAGGGTGGAGTGCAGATTGTAATGTTTGGGTGATTAACTAGTGTTATACCATGTTAATGTAGTAATAATCCAAGTATAGGGGTGTGCTACCTTGGATAGGGTGTTATTATGGGATTTTGGCATGACCTGGTAGTGTAAGGAGGGTATTAATGGCTGGATTGGTGCCCAATCCAAATGGGCAGCCCATTGTAGGTCTAAAGCAGCTAGTAGTGAGGGTGAGCATGCAATATACTAGGTCAAGTGTTACAAATGCAAGTTGCATAATGCGCATGGCTAAAATAGACAAAGATAATCCCTTGATTTTCATTTGCTTCAGTCTGGCTATGCATGGATTGACTAATGAAGTGATTCATTGGTGTGATGCCTTAACATAGATGTGAACCTAAGTTTACTAACTGTTCACCAAAGTGAAACAAGGGTGATGCAATGCAGTATGATGGCTGATAGCATAGAAGGTTTGAGTAGCCTAAGCCATTGAGATTAATTATATCATGTGCATCAAACTATCATATGGACAGCAACAAATGTGACGATACAAGTCCATGAATATATGCCCAAGGCTAAGGTATGGGAGCAGCCAATGGTGGCTGAATATGCACCAATTCAATGTGGATGCAAGCACTAAAGTACAAGGCATGATATATACTTGCAGTGATTGTGGATGTACAAAAAGGGCTTGCACTACTCTTTGGGAGGCTCAATTCATTCCAAATGCTGGCCCAAAGGATGGGTAGTAATGGGGGTCGGTCAACACTTGGGCCTACCCAAACCAATGTATTGGCCAAGCACCAATGCTGCCAACAAAGGGTGGCTAAGCCTATGTGGCCGCCCATTGCACCAGGGCCGAATAGGGGTTCCAGTTGTTTTTAAAGGTCAGAAGGTTGTAGGACCATATGGCTTGGTGTCACCCCGATAAGGGCTGGTCCTACCTATTCTGAGAGAGTAGGATCACTACCATTGACTAGCCTCGGGACCATCCAAAATGAGTGACCAGTTAGATGATGCATATGTAGTGCAGGTTAAGACAAGGCCCGTGATGCATTGAGTGGGTTTGCAGTAACCATGTAACTGCAACAGGGATCGAATGCCTAATGCTAGAGCCACAGGCAAAGAGGCATAAGGGATGGGAAAATTCCTAGTTTTGGTGGGCAGTGGTGCCCTAATTAAGGTTGGGTTCAGTAGGTTTTAACCAAGGACCTTATAGTTGACCGTGAATGTGGGCATAAGAAAACCCCCACTCGATTAGTGAAAGAGAGTACTTGGGGCTCCTATTTTAGTGAGAACCCTGATAAACCCTAGAGAACAAAAATCAAATGCATTCAGGGAATGAAAATGGAGAAGAAAAGGAAGAGAAGGGTACCTATGCAGTGGATTGGAAGGGGAGGAACTTTAAAGGTTGCTAGAAAATCGAGCAAGGAAGCACTGGGAGGGATGCCGAAGTCTTGATCTCTGGTGTTTCTTGAAGTGGGCACCAAATGAGGACCTTCGAGGCCTTTTAACAAACTAATTCCTACGGCACCGGTAAACTGGTAACTTAACTATCACTGCTAGTTGCATTCTATTGGTTAGATCAAGAATCACAAATTTTAGGGTTTTGCCGCCCAAATAACTGGAACCACGGACATGACCGGTAGACAGTTACCCAATCTCGATCTTTCAGTTCAATAAGGGTTAATAACCGAATGGTTAATAACCGAATGGATAATTGGATGATCGAGCATCTAAAACTGCTTCCAGAAAACCTTTTAAAACTCTGATAGCCTGAGAACCAGCAAAACGGCCTTAATTTCAAGTATGAACTACCGGTAGGTCTTCTAGTTGACAAAATAAGGGCCTGTTTGGATGGGGGATTTATCCAATTGCTTTACCCTTTTATGTAGGGTTTATTCTTAAAACTTGGGGGTACCCCAATTGAAATTTTTGCATACTGATTGTTGGCACTCTACCCCATAGTTAATATGAGGTCAAGGATTGCCATACCACTTGAATTTATGCATATGTTCTGTAGGGATTTTCACTCTAACTATCAGCTATTTCATTGAAATTGTTTAGCATATGATGTCATTTCCCTTACGTTATTGGGATAAGTTGACACTAACCTTGGGTGTTTTATTGGTACTTTTCCAGATTTACACTCAAGATGAATTATATGTCCCTGTCCAAGCATCCTAATGGGAAGCCTACATCCAAGGCAACCGGTTTGGATGGTGATCTAAAAGAGCATTGGCGCGTCATAGCAAACATGTTAACTACCTATCGGCCTCCACTGACCAGAGGCCTAATAGAGAGCTACAACCTTTCTCCCCATTCCATGGTGTAGACCCCCACACTGTAGAAAACATAATGGGGGACTTTTAATAGCTAAACCCTAAACAATTTGATGGAATGTGTGTAAGTCCTTTTCACCCAGGTATAAGCACCTTATTTTTTCCATTTCCAGTTGAACAAAGTCTTACTGGAGTGTAGACAGCAAAGTGGGAGAGATGAGAGAAAGTTTAGAAAAGTCCAGGGGAGGCGAGTGAAACTCTCTAAAAAATGATAGTCGATCAGTCCTGGCATGCTCTCTATAGTGTTTTGAGAAAAGTTAAAATGGTCCCTAGTGTCCAGGAGCCTAAGTGAACACATATGGCAAGTTAGGGAATCTCAATGTAAGGTTTGAATTTTGGATGCAACTTGGACACATTTTTGGTCGGTCCCACAGTAAGAAAATGGGTTGCAACCTACATGGATATGTAGGTCTTGGAAATACCTTTAAAATGAGATCAGAATCGCTCAATTCCAATGTCAAATGGAGAAGATATGGTGATTTTAGTTTGGGAATAAGAATAATGGTATTTTCTGAAGATTAATAATATCCAGAGGCTTGCATGCAAATTATCATAAATTTAATTATTTAAACTTCATCTTCTCATATCTTTCTCATCCAACGTCCAAATGAGGTGATTCTAATGTCATTATTCCTCATTTTTGGTGCTCTACAAAGTGGACGTGGAGAATTTGGGACAGATGTCTCCAAGGGATCCATGCAGAGCTGCAAGCCAATATGCCTGTGTAAATTTTAATTCCACATAATTTTATTATCCAATGTCCAAATCATGTGATTAAAGTTTCAATATGTTCCATTTTTAGTGTTCTATAAAGTAGACATGAAGGATTTCAGGCAGAGGTCTCTGAGGCATCCCATGCAGAGTTGCTAGCTGAATTATCATGAATTAGCCTATTTAAACTTCAGAAATTCATAAGTCGGCCATTTTACATCCAAATGAGGTGATTCAAACTCCAGTATTTCTTCATTTTTAGTGTTCTAAAAGTGAAAATAGAAAATTTGAGATAGAGGCTGTCGAAAGATTTCAGGTGGAATGACAACGAAAATGGCCTATGAAATGATAGATGAGAAAAACCAATCTTGGCCTAACCTGGCTCAATCCATATCAGTTTAACTCAGTCAACTCATGTCCAATCAATCTAGCCCAAACCCGATCAGTTCAAGTTATGTGTATATGTGTAGGTATATATATATCATATATGTTGTATTATATATATTTTGTATCATATATACTATATTATATATTGTATATTATATATAATACTATATATTATATATTATATTTTATGTATATATGTATTTATGTATATATAATACATATGAAGAAAAATGGGCAAAGTGTCGAGATTGGAGAGAATCAGGTTGGTCTCGGTGAAAAAACTAGAAAAAAAGAAAAGAAAAAGAGATGGCTTGGTTTTAGAAAAGGAAAGCTGGCCATAGATAGTATAGAAAGGAGGAGGTGGCTGCTCTACATTAAGGAAGGAAAATCTAATAGAGAGAAAAGAAAAAAAAATAGGAAAAGGAGAGAGAGAGATCAGATAAAAGGAAACAAAAGAAAAAAAAAAGGAAAATCTAATATAAAAAAAAAAGAGAGGGAGAAATAATAGAAAAAAAATAGAAAAAAGAAAGAATAGAGGGACCGAATAGAAAGGAGGACGGAGGGGAAATCTGAAAGTGGGAAAGAGTAGGTGGGGAGAATTGAAGAAAACTTGGAAAGAAAAAAAAAAGGAAAAAATAGAAAAGGAGAGACTCAATGGGGGAAGGGAACGGAAAAAAAAAAGAAGAGCTAAGAAGAGTTGAAAAGAAAGGAAACCGAAAAAAAAGAGAAAAACCATAAAAAACGATATGATAGATTGAGAAAAAGGAGGAGAAGTGGGGAGAACATGAGGAGGGAGAGAGTCTAAGAGAGAGGAGAAGTGGGAGAACATGAGGAAGGAGAGTGTCTAGGGGAGAGGAGAAGAGGGAGAAGGAGAAGCAAAAGAAATCAGAATTGGGAAGCAGATCGGGAGAAGAGGAGGAAGAAGAACCAGGAGAGCAGAACTCAGGTAAGCCCTTTGGTTTGTTTATTTTTATCACCTGCAAATCGACTTCCCTGCAAACCGATTTCCTTAATCTCAAAACCTGTGAGCCACACCTGTCCATGCAAACCCCAACCTACTGAAGCCAAAATATCCCACTCAATCTGACTCTCTGTTATGCCCAGGAACCAAGTCCTTCAAGTTTGAACCAGCCCCATCAATTGACCCTTAGTTCAAAGTGAGCCATTGTATGTATTTTAATTAGATTAAAATCTTTCCATTGCATGGATTTTTAATGTACTTGAATTTCAGCCATTTGATCATGGAATTTTATATGATGATAATGATTTTGATCATGAAATATTATGTGGTGATAATGGGTCCGACCACATGCTTGGAATTGTTGAAATTGATTGATCCCATATGTTTGGAATATGATTGAAATTGATCGATCCTACATGCTCGGAATTTTTATGAAATTAACTGATCCCATATGTTTGGAATATAATTGATATTGATAGATCCCACTAATATGAATTTTGAATGAAATTGAAATTGATCCGATCATATGAATTTTTGATGAAATTGAAATTGATCCGATTATATAAATTTTGATGAAATTGAAATTGATTCGATCATATGAATATGTTGAAATTGATTTCCTATCATGCAGAAATTAAATAAAATTGATCCCACATATATGAATTTTGAATGAAATTGAAATTGATCTGATTATGGCATTATGGGAATTGATTGAAATTGATCCGATTATGGAAATATGAATAGAATTGATCCGATTGTAGAGATATGATGAAATTGATCAAATTGTAATGAAAATAAAATTGGACCATTGATCATGGAATTTTGATAAATAAAATTGGACCATTGATCTTTGAATTTATGAGATTGAATTATGGCCATTGATCTTGAATTTAATATGAATAAATCATGGCTTTTGATTTAGAATTTTTAATGTGAATAAAATCTAGATAATTGATGATTGAATTTTTAATGTGATTAAAAATATGGCCATGTGATGTTGAATTTTTACATGATTAATCTTGGCCATTGATCTTGAAATTTGATGTAACTAAAATCTAGCCATTGATTTTGAGTTTCTGTTATGATTAATTTTGAGACATTGGAAGATTGATTTTTGTTTGGATCATGAGAGAATATTAATTGTAAGCCATTGGATGAATAGTTTTGATTTGGATCTTATAATGAAATGAATCTAGCCATTGACCATGAGTGATATGAAATATAGACCATTAGATCTTGATCATGAGTATCTTATTTGAATCTGAACCATTGGATTGATCATGAGTGATATAAATGAATCCAGACCATTGGTTTGTCTTGATTATGAATGATTTAGAGGAATTTGAATGGATAGATTATCATTTGGAGTGATATGAACCATTGGATCTTGATTATGAATGATTTAGAGGAATTTGAATGGATAGATAATCATTTGGAGTGATATGAACCGTTGGATCTTGATGATTGATGTAAGGAATTTGAAAGATTGGATTACCATTTTGATTGATTTGAACCGTTGGATTATCTTTTTGAGTGATTTAATTGAATTTGAACGGTTGGATTGATCTCATAAATGTTTTAAGTGAATCTGAACCATCGATCAAATATGATCTTGATCACATTGATGATGATCGATTACATCAAATCTAAGTAGTCTATAAAATATGATCTTGATCACATTGTTGATGATCCATGCTTGATCAATGCTTTCACATGTTTGCTACTATATTGATTTACATGCTTTATTGCTATACTTGAGATGAAATATGTTGTTACTTGCCATATTTGAATGATATTTATTGTTGGTAATAACTTAATTTCTACAACATCCTAGTCGAACTGTCATATCTGTACACCTAGAAGACATATTAGGTGTGGGGACGTACATGTAGGCACCCACATTCACAGAAAGGGTAAGAATGAAAATGATAAATTTTAATCAAGAGATATGAAGCCTAGCCCAACAAATGCCAAATTAGGGTTTTAGGTTAATTGTAGTTTTAGGATGATTCCTACCCTCAGCTCATTTTCCTCTAGGATACAGAGAACTATATAGGTGTGATGTGAATCGAACCATAGAGCATTTAGGTTCCACACCCTGATCTTGAATGAATACATGAATGAATTGAATCTGCATTTCGAACTACGCGGATCTTGAATCTTAGGGGTAGCACCCTAAGATACGTAGGCAGTTTGGAGAAATTCCTAATTACAGACTCACATCTTTGCTCTTTGAGAGTATCATATCCTTGCTCCTTGAGAGTATCATATCTTGCTCCTTGAGAGTATCATATCTTTACTCCTTGAGAGTATCATATCTTGCTCCTTGAGAGTATCATATATTTGCTCCTTGAGATTATCATATCTTGGCTCCTTAAGAGTATCATATCCTTGCTCCTCGAGAGTATCATATCCCTTGCTCCATGAGAGTATCAACCCCCTTGCACCTTGAGAGTATTAAACCCCTTTCTCCTTGAGAATATGCTCTTTAAGAGTATCAAAAACCCTTGGTCCTTGAGAGTATTTACTTCATTGCTCCTTTAGAGTATTAAACCCTTGCTCCTTAAGAGTATCAAGCCTTTTGCTCCTTGAGAGTATGCTCCTTAAGAGTATCAAAACCCTTGCTCCTTGAGAATATTTACTCCATTATTCCTTGAGAATATTAAATCCTTTGCTCCTTGAGAGTATCAAACCCTTGCTCCTTGAGAGCATTTGTCCCTCGTTGCTCCTTGAGAGTATGCTCCTTGAGAGTATTTGTCCCTCTTTGCTCTTTGAGAGTATCATTACAAAAAAAAAACAACGAACTACGTTGTACCTGATTTTTAGGACCTCTGAAATACGTAGGCAACTTGGAGGACCTTCCAAGTACGGTACCACATCTTAAAATCCTTAGGTCCTCCATACCCATATCATTATCCATATTCACTTCGATCCACATAGGCTATCTCTAGATTCAATCTCAATCATCATCAAACATAAAGTTCAACTTAAACAATTGAATCTAAGAAAGCTTAATCATAAACTACATACATAAACCTTAATCAAAATTCGTTCGGACTATGTCATGGACTTGATTTCCAGGATTAAGATACGTAGGTAATTTGATGATGTCTTTGACGTCTCAAATTCAGTCCATCACCGAACCATCTTCGGTTCGGTTCACTGTATATTATTTTCCTTATTTATTTATTTTTGAGAATATGTTTGGCTAAACCTATTTTAGAAGAATTTAGACACTTGGTATAGGATCCCCATGAGCCCTAATCATCATCCATTGACCATGAACAGTCAGAACAATAGAGTTTAAGGAAAGTAGAATAATATAGGAGGCCGATTTTTGGATCGGGCAGTTTTGGGTGCCTAACACCTTCCCAAACTGTACCTTCAATGCTTACCCATTCTCTGATAGATCAAAGCCAATATATTGGGTCAAATGAGTCAATAGAAATCTTTTCTTATGATGAGACTATATTTTTATAGGTCCTAGACCTTAATCTAGGTGGTGACTCCAAACCATTTTTTTTCGTTCATCGGAGATGGGTGGAGGAAGAGATGAACTTTGTCCTCACACCAGGAAATTGGATTCAAGCTATGGAGGCAACTATTGGCAACCTCCACTGTTCAGATGTGTAGAAGATAATGTGTGCTACCTACCAACTAGTGGGCACGCCATACGAATGGTGGTGAATGACATGGGGTCATAACTTGGGATATTTTTCGTGAAGCCTCCTTAGCTAACTACGGTCCCAAAGCAGGGAACCTGACCTTGTATTGCTTGAAGCCATTTGAAGGGTCCGAGAGGGCTTGACTGCACAAAGAAATGCTGCCAAGACAAGGGCGGATTGTTGAGACTTTTATCCTAGGGAAAGTAGCAATTCAGAATCCCGCGACCTAGGTAAACCTTGAGCGATGAAGTGCCCTGATTGTACTAAGCATGGAATAACATGATGTTCACAAATGCATTATATACACCACATGATTTCATTATGCATAAGGAATTAGAATGTTGTATCCGTCAATATTCCAATTCCTTTATGTAAACTCATCATGTAACTTCTCGAGCTGGGTAGTGTTATAGATGAATTTTTAGAAGAACCTATTTTTGTAGTAAACTTTGGTGATATGAATACTGACCGTTGTATTGTTGCATATGAGAGGTATATGCAGCTTATAATACAGAGGAAAGAAAAAAAATACTTGGCCAACAAAAAACTCTTGATACATATAAGGATCATGGGGTAGCATGGAAGGGGAGTTTACGAGTATAGTGACTAAGGTGCCCTTGTATATGTTTGGGTGTGATGTGGAAAAAATAAAAGGGGGATTTAAAGCAATAATAAGTTCCACTCATTAGTATCTATCAGACCTAGGCACCATTAATTGAATCATATTTCACTAGGAATAACCAATGATATTGGATATGATGAATTGTATGCCAAGAATTTGAGGGATCAAAATTATATGATGTGATTGATTTGATGATCGTATGAATTACTAATATTGAGTTTCGTCTCGAATGTCTTATTAATGAGGGTCTACTAACAAGTTATGAATGTGCTAGGTAATGGATCACGCATAACTCCTTAATTCAGCTTGTTCGAAGGACTGGGCTTGTAAAAGTAGAAATCTGAGTAATCCAATGAACCAAGGCGTGACTTCGTCTCACTGTCAGGACACTCGAGATACCGCAACAGTGATAGATGAGGCCACAAGAATGGTTTGCAAGCAACATGGTGAGTTCCAACAAAGGATAATAGGAATTCTAATAAAGGCTATGCACAATGACACCACCTCTGTATTAGTTTTGGTAGAAGTATTAGACTTACTGGGGCACCTTACCCAAGGTCTCCAAGAATAATGGAGGGGCATGGTGGCATGAATAGTAGTCGAGTGCTACAACCAAGGAAATCAAGGGCCTCAGGAAGAGATGTCTATAGCGTAAGAGAAGGGTAAAAAAGTGAAGATAACCCTAGAAGATGAATAACCAGAAGAGGGGTATAAGGTGCTTCAACCTGGAAATGAAAAAACACTAGTGGGACCACTACCAATCATTATTGGGACCCAAATGCCACCTAGAGCTGGTCACTGAAAATGTTATCAGTGTGGAAGTCGAAAGCACCTCATGCGATAATGCACCCGACCAGCTAAAAAGGCACCACCACTGAATCCTGAGGAAGTTGTTATGTGCCTCTCCTATAGAGCGGTGGGACATGAGTCTCATGATTGTCAAAAGTATTGGGAGTGCTACGCCACTATGTGAGCCTGGACCTTGAGCTAATTGGAGGGAATGTCAAGAGAATTGGTAAGCCTTGAGCTCCCTTAATTACTAGATAGCGTAGCTAATATATAGTGACCTCATGAGTTAATGTGTGGGATAAACACCTATAGGTATGGGATATGAACTTACAACTATGACCTGATTTTAGGGCCAAAATCCTTATAAATTAAGGGTATTGTAAGACCCTCTCCGAGATCCTCACAATTCGGATCTCTCCGTATTGGGTCTTATTGTGCCAACCCTTGGCACACTATCTTGGGACCCTACATATGATGTAGATCAACCCCATTGGTCACCTAAAAGTACTAGATCATGTGGGAGTAGGTACTAGAAGCCTAGGAAGCATCACCATTGAATTGGGCCCATGAAACTAGGCCCAGATGTGCTTTAAGTCCAATCGGAGGCACAACTGGAAGAACGTTCTTCCGCTTAACTTTTACCAGTTGAGAAAGAGTAGGACACCTCTCTCTATGAGTCCTATAAAAGGAGGGCTCACCCTCTTTTATCCTCTCTTGCTGAACCGTGGGAGAGTGAGGCTACTTGGAGCTTGAAGACTTAAAATTCAAGCACCGGTTTCCTCTTGAAGGTATGAGTCCTTTATCCTTCCTTCCTCTTCCATTCTTGAAGAGATGTAGGCTTGAGACTATGGTGGAACTCAACCATTGATGGCCTCCATGAAGGGAGACTGAACCTTGACCTAAAAGCTTAGGTTTTCACCCTCTCCACGAATGGAGATGATAATGGAGTCTAAATGGCTCAATGAGGGCAGGTTTGTGTTTCCCACCATTTATAGTGAAGGAAACTATAGTGGGAAACCTTCCCTAAAGAAGGAAACCCTCTCTGGTTCGTGTTTGGCTTCTGGGCTGGAACCAAAAGCACGAACCAATAGACTAGTAGTGGCCCTAATACCGGTTGGCTCCTGACCAGTCTTTCGCCAGAGTAAATATCTTAGCATTTTAGACCAAGGAATATCTGGTGTCATCTAACCGATATCACGTGACTAAAAAAATGACCCACCAGGTACATCACACCGGTTATGTGCATGGCACAGTTTGGCCATGCTTCCACGTAGACCATTGTTGGAGGATCGATCATCCAACCTAGCTTCTGAATAACCCACTGGAATCCGATCACTATAAATAGTATATGAAGTAGATAACCAACTGGATGATCAATCATCCGATCTGTCTTTCGGTTTAGTATACATGAGAAATGGCTAAGTGTTAATCGGGATCACGTACCGATGGAATGCACAACCTGTTTTATTTATCGGTTCAGTCTGTATTGACTTATAAGACTAGAAATGATTAGGAAGACTATCCTTTTGATTCTCGTCTTATCATGGGGCCTGTGCATGGAGTCTTGGACTTGTCTATGGTAGCTTAAAAGATGTTAACCAACATAATGAAGCTTATTTAATTAAATTAGGTAAACACCACGGGTAGTGGACAAAGCTTTTTGCCAACTTTAAGGTTCAGCAGTACCATAGGTATCTATAGGTGAGGGGTTGGCTCACGTAGAGTTTGAGCATGTGCTTGTTGTGTGTTTATTATTGTTTTCTTTTATAACATGCCATCCAATGAAATGTATATAACTATTCTTGCATTTGCACATAACTATAACTATGTCTGTTAATAGTTGTTGTTATCTTAGTAGAGACACGGTAAACCATGGGAGTGGGGATTTGGGGTTCTCTGTAAGGAGTGGTTATTGATATTGCTTGTGTGCATAACCATGTTTGATGGTGCATTTGACGTATTGGAGTACAGGTATGCATACCATGTTGGCGTGCCGGTATTCTAGTGGAGACACGGTGATCAATGGGAGTGGGGATCCATGGATCTCCACTAGGATGCTACCCATGTATGATGGTTCATGTAATGAGTGACCTCATGAATTACGTTGGGAGTGGCTGTAACTTAGTGGAGGCACAATGAACCATGAGAGTAGGGAATTAGGGTTCTCTACTGGGTGCAGTCTAGTTGAGACCATGTATGATGGGCATGTAGAGTATAAGAGTACGATACACGAGCCATGTTGGTACTCTATGCTCTAATGGGGACACGATCAATCCATGGAAGTGGAACGGGGATTCCTACTGGAGTAGAGTTTTATTTATTGTGTGTACATGTCATGTTGTGTGATTGATTGGTTGGATATGGATATGTTTGTGTGTGGGGTACATGATCATGCAACATGTGGGGGCACTATACATGGCCATATGCACTATTGCCCCTTAGTGAGGACACGATCAGTCCATGGGAGTGGAATGGGGATCTCTACTTGGTATAACTCTATTAATAACATGCTCATGCTCATGCATCATGCATCAACTTGGCTAAATAACTTATGCTTTAGAATGGGAAACTTAACTCAGGCGGTGGGGTACGGGGTACTCAGGTGGTGGGATACGGGTGCATACTCTAGTGGTACGGGTATAAGCTCAGGCGGTAGGCTACGGGGCACAGCTCAGGTTATGGGATATGGGGCAAGATCCTCGCTGGGTTATAGGTCGGCCATGAGTTGCATACTCATAATTTCTTGCTTATTTACTTTTGTACTACATTCATAAATTATTGCATAGGATTGCATTGGATACTTGACTTCCCGCTGAGCTGGGATGTGAGCTCACACCTCAATATCGAATCTCTTTTAGCTTTGATTGCAGGTACCTTCATTGCTGAAGCAGCTATGGGTCTTGTTGATGATGAGGGCACTTCTCTTGGTGGGATTCCTTTGAGAGACCATGTCAAGGGCTGTACCTGTAGTGATTGTATCTACGGGACCTGAGTCAGCTCCTTGATTCTATTGATTTTGCTATTTATGGATAGATGATGTTGAGTCTATCCACTGGAATATATTTAGATTTATTCTAGTTATTAGAATTGGACGTATGTAATATTAGAGATATTATGAAACAGCTGTAATGAATAACATATTTATGATATTGAAGTATCATTAGTTGGCATTTTATTCTTCATTATGATTTCCACTGTAACTCTGATATTCTGCGACAAATTATCGTTATTATCTACTGTTGATTGTGATGGATATTGTGTGTGTAGATTGTAGGGTTTGCTAGTAGATCATTTTGGTTTTCAGTCCCTAGAAGATTCGAGTTGTCTTTTGGATGACTCGGATATCACGTCCAATTCCCTATAATGGGCTGTGACACTAACACTACCTGTACATTTCCAATAGCACGATTTTTTGTTCAGACAAATTTTATACCTTTAGATACCAATCCAGCAAGAGGAATCAAACTAATAAAACCATAGAAATCACCCATTGAACCTTATTTTCATGACAAAAAAAGATAGCCATTAAAATACCCTACGATTATCCACAACAGATGGAGTACACTGGGGCAACATATCAAGCTAAAGGTGTTTACGTTGATGTCTACAAGGGTGCATGCTACAGCCGCTATAACTTTGGCAGCAAGAGGGGCATAGCCTTTAAGTGACATTGTCGATTTCTTGTTTGGTATGTGAGATTTTGACCCAGGTGCCATAGTCTTGCCTAACCATTTGGCCATAGATATCGGATGCTCAACTAGCATAAACAAAAAAAAGTAATGAATATCCCCCATAATATTCCAATTAAGTAAAATATGTTGCTTTGAGGAAACAACACATTTGTCTAAGAATCCCAGATTTCCAAATAGCCAAATATTCAGGTGCTTATTATCCCTATGGTTATGAATAAAATCCACTGAATATCCTAAAGAAGAGAAAAATACCTTTACGATTCTTGTCGGATCAACCATAGGTTCTGCTAAACAAAGCATTGCAGGACAGTTATTCAATTCGGATTCAGGAATTATTTGGAAGAAGAATAGATGGCAATGATTCGTTTTGGTAATTTAAGAATTCAGTCAAAATATGGTAAAAAAAAAGCGGACTTAAAATAAAATTCAAATTTAGATCAGTTCGAGAATCATTCTTTTCTCTAAAGAAATTTGGATATTAATTTTCATATTTCTTGCTCTTATTTCATAGTATCAATCAATTATCACACCTGCATAATATACAAGTGACATTAGAATCATATTTAATTTGTGAATAACAATATAAAACATAATAGATGTATATGTGTTTATAAAAATGGATTCGTTAGATTTCGTTGTTGTATACACTCATTAGATTTTATTATGATGGTAATACCAATTTAGTAGAACTAATGTTCATAAAATCAGAAATTTTTCATAAATGTCATAAATTCATCCAAACATCTTCATGAAATCCATCTCATTTTCATGTTTGTTAATTACTTCCTCATATTTTGTATTATAATAATATTTTTAGACTCAAATTTAATCCTAATTGGAAAAGCAAATGAAAATAATGTTTTGCTTTGTATTATGGTATGATTTTTATACTCATATTTAATTCCAAATTACAAAACGAAATTAATAAATAGCTTTGTATTATGATTTGATTTTCATACTCATATTTAATCTCGCATAGGAAAAGAAAATGAAATTAATGATCTCCTTTATATCACGGTGCGATTTAGACTCATAATTAGACCTAGATTGGAAAAGATGCAAATAGTTAAGGCATTAATTTTTTTCCAGAAAACTTTGTTTGAGAATGGTAGTTAAAGCATTAAGTCCTCCACTAGGATAGTATTAATGGTTTCTTTAAGCATCTGAATTATTCGGTATAATACAGATTCAGAAGAATTATTAGCGATATTTATCTCTGGACCAAAAATGCGATAATTTTCCTAATCTTTGAATATAATTCAAATTCGGAAGAATTATTTGTATTATTCAGTTCGGAGAATTAAATAACCATGTGCAAGACTATGCTCTTTGATACAGTTCTTCAATGATGTTGTTGCAAAGGAATTAGCGATACCCCGGATGTTCTAAAAAATTGCCTTCATCGTCAACAATTATTGATATGCAACCCATAGGATTTCCTTTTGAAACACTCACCATGCCTTCGCTTCTTTTTACCTCTCTTCACAATAGAGAACAGGGTAAAGGGAGAGACCAGAACATCATCCACCACGGCCAGCTCTTGATGGGTAACCATAGCTACATGACCTTGAACAACCAAATCAACTGGGCAAGTAACTGAGTGAGAAGGGATCATCGAAACACCCTATGTGGTCTCTGATGACTCCATCACTCCACATCAGTCTTTATCTAAAGGATCATTGTAAGGGCTAATTTTAGTGGAATAAAATCTTGTGTGTTTAATATGCTAATTTCCACACGCTCAACCTCATCAGAATCACCAGACTCTACAAGGTCTTGTCCCTCCTCAGAGTCAACCATATCAATCCATGACTTCCTTTGATTTTCCCCTCCATTAAGTGACACATCACCAAATCTACTTAAGGATGGAGACCAAGCAGTAACAATAAGGCCTTGAGGGGATACCGTAGCCACCATCGAAAGTAATCTAACCATGGGATACGATGAAAGTCCCCCATAACTGGTTCCTTTATTGTACCTCTACTAGTGTTGGAGAAGAATGACCTTCTTCACCACACGACACACTATAACTGTGTGCCATACTTTAAACAGTTTATACACCTCGAGGGAGGGTTCTCATAAATCACTTGTTGCTTAAACAAATATTGAGAATCTGATCTTACTTGAGATCTTGCAACCAATATTTGTAAGACCGACACTCGGAATCCTTTACTAATCTGGATTCCTCCTATGCTAGGTCTTAACACGATGATAGATGGAGCATCCAACATGGACCTGATGGTGGTATCCGAACCATAGGTAAACTTCATTACTTAAACCTGGTAAGGTTAGGAGTTATAGTGGACCATAGATGGTCTTAATATGCATCCCAAAGCATCCGGGACAATTGGCTGGCTTGAAGGTCATATTTTGGCCAAACCAGATGCTCTTCCAGATGATGGACCACCTAGTTGTTAGCATCTGATTGAGCTCGAGTTAGTAATACTCTCTCTCTCTCTCTCTCTCTATGAGTTCGATAATAGGAGGCCCCATGCCTCTTTATTCCTCTCTTGCTACTTGAGAGTATTTGTGGGAGAGAAGAAGGAGAAGAGAAGAACTTGGAGGAACTCCAAGCCCTAGCTCATTCTCCTTAGAGGTAAGTCCCTACCTCTTTCTCCCTTTCTTCCTTGGTGAATGAATGCTAGACCTTTGGTGGTTGTCCACCATTAATGGTCTCCATTAATAAAGACCACCATTAAACCTAGAATTTAGGTTAAGATCACCCACTCCATAAATGGAGTTTAATGGAGCTTCCAATGGCCCCTTTGAGTCATATTAATGGAGGGAATGTGATTCCCCCCAACTAAATAGAGTGCCGAAGTTGGGGAATCAAATTCCTAAATAGAGACTAAGTCTCATTCATAACCTAGTTTCTGGGTACGAACTAGAGGCACCAACCAGAGGCCTGGTTATGAACATCCCTCCGGGTGACTTAAACCCAGACACTACCAAGGTAAATGCATTGGCTGATTAACCAAGGAGTACCCAGAGGATCTTTTTGGAGGCATGACCCTCTGGTGACCTTCCCTCGATTATCCTTGGGTCCGATTGAACATGGACCACCAAATAGGCTTAGTGAAGCCTCTGAATAACCTACTGGAACCCACAATGTATGATAAGGTGTTAAACCGGATGGTCTGTCTGATGGTTGACCATCCGATTATACCCTTTGGTTCTGATTACTTAGAAAAAATTCTAAGTGTTAACCCGATGATAATTCTGGGGGAACACCATCCGATTACATCCTTCGGTTCAGTTTATGACAACCAGTGTGCATAGTTAGAATTAATGGGATCAACTGTTAGGTTCTCAGCTTATCTTGGGAACTGTATATGGACACGTAAGGCTTGTCCATGCTAGCTAAAAGCTATTTAACTAACTAATGAACAATTATCTATTTAAATAGGTATCTAACTCGGACAAGGTTGAAGCCTTCTGTTTGGCTTCGCATTGCTACTACACTTGTAGTGTTATCAGGTGAGGGGTCTAGTCCATAGACTTAGGTCATTTGCACATGTCTACTTTATGCTTAATAAAATGCTTAGGTTGTATTGAATTGATTTATATGTCATTCATGACTTGTATATGTATGAGCATGCATTGCATGATAATAACTATGATTATTGTTGTGTGATGTTTGGGTATGATGGATGTGAGGCATGTTGGAACACAATACACGGGCCAGGCTGATGATGTTATACTCTATCGGAGGCACAGTGATCCATGGGAGTGAAGCCGAGGACCTCTGCTGGCACATAGCCTTTCTATTTAATAATGCATATGTATGACCATGTATGATGGTGCTTGTGATATGTTGGAGCATCGGTATAGGTATCATATTGGATCTCTGGCAACTTAATAGAGACACGGTGATCCATTAGAGTGGAGATCTGAGGATCTCTATTAGGGTGCAGCCAATGTATGATGATTCATGTGGCACATTGGAGTGTGGGCACACATATTATGTTGGATTAAATTATACACTAGTGGGGGTACGAAGATCCATGGGAGTGGAGCTGGGGATCTCTCCTGGTGGGTATTGTAGTGGTTTTACTAGCGTGCTAGTGGGGACATGGTGATCCATTGGAGCAGAGCTAGGGATCTCCACTGGCAGGCAGCCATGATTAACTAAATGAACTGAATAGACATAAGTGGTTCCATTATCTTGTTTCCTACATCCTTCTAGTAGGGGTTAAGATACTGGCATAGGCTCATACTTCCAAAGGTTGGGTGACTTAAGGAAAGAGTCAGTGGCGTGTTAGAGTACGGGCACTGATGTGAGACGGAGTCTATAATGGGAGGTAACGAGGCTGAAGGGGTTGGAGCCCTGGATGGGGGTTTTCTTGTAGAAGTTGTTTAACAGCCTGGGATCATCTATTCAGCTTCTATCTTTTCCCAATATATGAGAGTTGGAGGCTTAGGGACCGTAGGTAGGACCAAAAGCACAAGCTGAATCTTAATATGATACCAAGTAGTAACACAAGCCATGAGACCTAACTAAAATGAATTACATCATGTATTATTGTGTGTTGCACTCATGTGATACTGGATATTTCACTGAGTTGGGATGGGAGCTCACCCTCGTATTGATACGTCTTTTTTAGATTTTGTTGCAGATGACTACTTTATAGCTGATTTTATGGAGTCTCCTCTAGCGAGTGTTATAGCTGGAAATAATGATGTTGGTGGAGAGCACGACGAGGGCTGTACCTGTAGCGACTGTGTCTATGTATGACATAGCCCTCCCCTTACTCTTTCCCTTCCTTAGCCACATTCCACTTCATTACCAAATCATCTGATGGGAGTGCAAGATGTCACCATCTCCAGCCAAAGACTGAAACATGAGGACGTAAGTGTTTGCTCCACAATGTTGTCGCCCAAGGAGTGGGATTGGCTTTCTCCCTTATATCTCCCCAAGCCGAACGTTTCAAAAACTCTCCAGATCTAGAACACGCCCAAATCCTCTTGTCTACCCCTCCCGCCTCTACAATTGGGATATGAGGCCTGATGAATGATGCTCTGCATCATAGTCGATGTTGTGTATGGAAACCTCCAATTCCATTTCTTCAATAAAATTAGATACTCGAGCTCTCATACTTGAAAAGAATTCCAAATAAAGACCCGTTATCTCCAAAAAGGAAGAGTTGCCAAGCCATACGTCATGTCAAAAGTCAATAGAAGTACCATCCCATTCAATGCATTGAGTTTTTGCAGAAATCCTATCCCATATCCTCTTCAAGCCCATCCACACTGCATATACTTTCCCATCTTTTTAAGAGCACCCTCCTGAGTGCAGTATCTATTCCTCGTGAATTTTGCTAACAATGAGTTTGTCGATTGAATTTCTCAGAATTGCTTCACCAACATCGAACATTCACATTCCTCAAGCTCCTGACTCCCAAGCCCCCTTCTTTTTTGGTTTACAGAGCAGTCGGCTGTTAACTAACTGGTCGTAGGTTCAAATCCTACTTGGGGAGAATTTCTAGTTATCGCTTTTCTAACCTAGCGACCCCTGTCCTTCTCCTGTCTTTCTCAAGACGCAGAATCGTGGGACATCAAAAGTGGGAAGTTTCTTGTTGTGTTCCAAACCTCACTCTTGTATAGGTGAACTTGGTTCGTTCAATTCTTAGGGAGCGAAGAAAACCCCTAACCTGCAAACGGAGGCAGCGAAGCCAGCGAAGAAAGCCGGAGTGCGCTAGCACGCCCCTACTAGGTTCAGGGTTTTCTCGCTTGTTGCTTTTTCTTGTGATCTACGACCACCCTAACCTAGGTTAGGGGCAACCTGACGCGTTGCGTTCCCTACCGGGCGCCTTCACTTGCTCCTCTACTTGCTGGGTCTCGGACCGTCGTTTGCTTGAGCGCCCCAGCAAGAAAAGGCCTCCCGCTATATAAAGACGATCTGTATCTCAACCTAAAGAAGCAAGGGCCCGACTATATACAACGGCTAGCGTGCCAGAACAAGGCGACCAGAGGGAGGCTACCTTTCGCCCAACTGAGAGTCAGGTGCGCGCCAGGTGCCATCTCACAGTAATAGCTTTCCTAGTATCCAGATCACCACTCCATATAAAATTCATCATCCATTAAATTTTGATTTAAATTTATCCATCAAATGCATCATAATTTCCTTCTTATTTCACCCTTTATAAATCTCCATTCCCAAATATTTTGTTGGAAATCTACTATTTGGAAAACAAAATAAAAAAATGATCTTGGTTTTCTTGGCATTAGTCTTCCGACCAGTAAAACATTACTTTTAATCACATTCACCCATTGCCCTGCATAAGCTTTATATTTATCTAGGAAAGATCTTAAAACCCTAATGCTAAGAACACCAGCATTAATGAAGATGAAAATATCATTTGCAAAAACCAAATGGATAGGAACCTCAACTTCTCGGGAGCATGGTAATGCTCTAAACTGGCCTCTCTCCCTCATGTAATGCAGTCCTAGACAAAGAATTCCTCTGCTATGATGAATAAAATAGGTGGCAAAGGATCTACTTTGCCTAAGACTCCTTTCAACTCTAAAAAAATCCTACTAGGCCTACATTTAACAAAACCAAAGCCGTGCAGAGCTTAGAATACTAGAGATTCTATCAATCAAAATCTTCTAGAACCCGAAGCACCTCATTAATCAAATAAAATGCTCCACTCCAAAGTATCATAAGTCGTTTGAATATCAAGTTTCAATGCAATAATCCCCCATGCATCTTTTTGTCCAGCTAATTTCTAAGCTCGGAAGTCGTGCTTATATTGTTGTAAATTATTCACCCATATATTGAGTCCTACACAATCTCTAGACTCCATATATGGGTTGTCAACACATAATCAACAACCTTACCTATTGAGGTGCCATCACATCATCAAGAATCTTATCTCAATCTCTTGTAATATAATCCCATGTGATCATCTACAGATCACAAGAGATCAGTTCTTATATTCCATGTAAATTCCAATACAATATTATGTAATCTTTTGTAATGTGTATATAAATACACTACTCACATGATGTAAAATAATCAAGCAATTAGAAAGTCTTGTGCTCTAACATAAATAAGCTGACCCTTTAGAAGTTCTCCCGGCTCCTCAAATATAATACTTCCCAGAATCTTACCAAATCTAATGGGCAAGATGTTAGAGATGATATGTACAAGAATGTTCCCCACATATATAGGGCGAAAATTAGACATATGTAATGCATTATTAGACTTTGGGATCAGAGTAGGAAAACTATTATTCATACCTTTTGTGATCACTTCATCCTAACAGAACTGATGCATAGCTCGACAAATTTCCACAGCCAAAATAGGCCAACATACTCTATATATAGAAATGACAAGAAAAACCATAAGGACTAGGGACATTGTCAGCTTTTAGACCAAAAACCACCTACTTTATCTCCTTATTTGTAGGAATCGAGTTCAATTCATCATCTTCCACTTGAGTGACCAACTTTGGAATAACATGCAAAATATCCTCACGAATAATACTTTCACCCTTTCTATTGCTGTTCTCAAAATATTTTCGTTCTGTCTTCCTGTTGAAGTTCATGGATCAAAGAATGAGCTCTGCAATTTTTAGTTGTCATATGAAAGAATTTTGTATTCCTATCCCCTCCTTCAATGATTTAACCCTTGATTTTTCTTTCCAGATTAATTAATGTAAAGTCAATGCCCTATTATGATTCTCCATGGCCTCAACCTTTGCTGCAAACAAATCATCATTGAGGCCAACATTTTCAATAGTCTCTTGGACATCTTCCAAGTTGATCCTAGAGTGGAGAACTTAATGATCAATATGAGGAAATCACTCTTTAGACCAAAGCCTCGAAGTCAATTTAAGCTGCTTGAATTTCTAACCCACAACAAATAATGGAGAGTCCCGGATCTGATTACTCCATGAATCCCTAACTACCGTTAAAATATCCTCATGCTCCATCCAGAATCTTAGCATTCGGAATGGAGTATTCCTAGGTCTAGGAAGATCATCACAATGGATTAGAAGAGGACTATGATCAAACATGCTACGAGGCAATTCCCTTTGATAACAATCACCATGAGCTGCATCCAAGCCCCATTTCAAAACTCCAGTCTAACACTACTCGTACATTACCAATAGCACGATTTTTTGTTTAGACAAAGATATCAATCTAGTCAGAGGAGTCAAATTAATTAAACCAGATAAATCACCTGTTGAACCTTATTTTCATGAGAAAAAAAAAAAGACAGCCATTAAAATCCCCTACGATAATCCATGGGACAGATGGATACATAGGGACAACATATCAAGCCAAAGGTGTTTAGGTTGTTGTCTAAAAGGGCGGATGCTT